>JAMWET010000944.1:0-7500 GCA_024036415.1 Prochilodus magdalenae
GGGAGGGGAGGGGAGGGGGGGGGGGGAGGAGAGAAGAGGGTATCAGAACGACATTTAGATGGAATTTCTTTGTCCCCCTAGACCTGGACTTCCTCTTCGTGGCTGATACTTACCGGTGATCCAAGCCCCACCCTGTTGAGATGTCTCCAAGTGATTGTACCTTTTTTAACATACCTAGAACCTCCACCTGGTTAAAGGGCAGGCAGCCCTTTACTTTTAGAGATCATTTGAAAGCTATAAGAGTCTTTGAGTTCTGAAGTGAGGTTGTGTAAAGTGGAACTATCATGTCATGAGCTCTTTTCTGTGTTAGCTCCTTCTCCACCAGCGTGGAACCGGTTTCATTCCGGTTCATCCACCCAATTTTGAACGTTCTGTGCATTTCCACCAAGAACAAACAGGCTCGTAACCCAAAAAGCTTGTTCCCAGCTGGAACCAAAGAATAGCAGGTTCTTCAGTACAAGCACGATGACATCTGTGGGCGTCAGTGGTTGAGGTAAAGAAAACACAACAATGGCGCCACCCAGTGGTCTGCTGGAGAACCTCGTCCAGGTCACATCTCTAGTAGTTGATGCGTGATGCTTTCTGGACACAAACAAACATCTGGAATAACAGCACAAGCACTCACAGGCGATCTATACGCTACGCCATCCTGGTACTACTAAGTACTAACGCTGTGCCGAGTCCTTTGACGGTGTCCTTTGGCGTTCCTTGGTCCATCTGTTACTCTACACCATATTGCCAAAAGTATTAACTCACTTTGGCAACTTCCTGCAGAGTCCATCACTACAGACCTTCAAACTTCATGTGTCCTTCAGATCAGCTCAGGAACAGTGTGTAGAGCTTCATGGAATGGGTTTCCATGGCGAGCAGCTGCATCCAAGCCTTACATCACCAAACGCAGTGCAGAGCGTGGAACGCAGTGGTGTAAAGCTCCGCCCCTGGACTCTAGAGCAGTGGAGGCGTGTTCTCTGGAGTGACCAATCACGCTTCTCTGTCAGGTGATCCAATGGACGAGTCTGGGTTTGGCGGTACCAGGAGAACAGTACTGGTCTGATTGCACTGTGCCGAGTTGTAAAGTTTGGTGAGGGGGGATTAGGGGTGGGGTGGTGTTCAGGAGCTTGGGCTCGCGCCCCTTAGTTCCAGTGATGGAACTCTTAATGCTTCAGCAGACCAAGAGACTCTGGACCATCTCATCCTCCCAACTTTGTGGGACAGTTTGGGGACGGCCCCTTCCTGTTCCAACATGGCCGCACACCAGTGCACAGAGCAAGCTCCATAAAGACATGGATGAGCGAGTCGGGTGTGGAGGAACTGGACTGGCCTGAGTCCTGACCTCCACCCGATAGAACAGCTTGGGGATGGATTAGGGTGGAGACTGAGAGCCAGGCCTTCTCGTCCAACATCAGTGTCATCGTCCAATAACACACTGCCAGTTATGGCCTTTAAATTAACACACCTGAACTGAACTGGGGAAGACTTTTAATTTGTAGGGGGAACTGTTTACATCGTACCAACATACTGCTCAACACCGTCCTCACCATCAACACACACCATCACCCCTGAACTTAACACAGCACCAACAATCTCCAACAAAGTACTAGTAAATGTAAAGGTGTGATTGGCCTGTAGTGTACTGACTGGCCACTAGGGGGCTCCAGAGTCATTATACTCCATTGGGTTGTTCACTGCTCCCTCGGCGCAGCAGCACGATGCTCTCATACGAGTCTTCTTTCTGGAAGCTTCAGCTGTCCTCCTCACAGGACACGAGTGGTCTGGAGTTCACCTCCCTCATCTCCACCTCCATCACGGTGTTCCTGAAGGAGAAACTCAGACGGTCAGCACAGCTGGATGCACTCATCGCCACTCAGCTCAACTACTGAGGCCGTTAAAGCGACAGTTCAGCTCCGCCCAAATTAGGTGTCTGAAGTTCGCTAGTGGAGCTGCTAGTCTCCTCCTCCTCCTCTCCACTACTCTCCTCCTGCTCACTCCGTCCCTCTACACTACTCTCCTCCTGCTCACTCTGTCCCTCTACACTACTCTCCTCCTGCTCACTCCGTCCCTCTACACTACTCTCCTCCTGCTCCTGCTCACTCTGTCCCTCTACACTACTCTCTCCTCCTGCTCACTCTGTCCCTCTACACTACTCTCCTCCTGCTCACTCCGTCCCTCTACACTACTCTCCTCCTGCTCACTCCGTCCCTCTACACTACTCTCCTCCTGCTCACTCTGTCCCTCTACACTACTCTCCTCCTGCTCCTGCTCACTCTGTCCCTCTACACTACTCTCCTCCTGCTCCTGCTCACTCTGTCCCTCTACACTACTCTCCTCCTGCTCACTCCATCCCTCTACACTACTCTCCTCCTGCTCACTCTGTCCCTCTACACTAGTCTCCTCCTCCTCCTGCTCACTCCGTCCCTCTACACTAGTCTCATCCTCCTCCTGCTCACTCCATCCCTCTACACTACTCTCCTCCTGCTCACTCTGTCCCTCTACACTAGTCTCCTCCTCCTCCTGCTCCTTGCTCCACGTCTGTCCCTCTACACTAGTCGTCCTCCTCCTCCTGCATCACTCCTGCCCACTCTGTAGTCCCTCTACACCTACTCAGACGTCCTCCTCCTCCTGCTCACTCTGTCCCTCTACACTAGTCTCCTCCTCCTCCTGCTCACTCTGTCCCTCTACACTAGTCTCCTCCTCCTCCTGCTCACTCTGTCCCTCTACACTACTCTCCTCCTCCTCCTGCTCACTCTGTCCCTCTACACTAGTCTCCTCCTCCTCCTGCTCACTCTGTCCCTCTACACTAGTCTCCTCCTCCTCCTGCTCACTCTGTCCCTCTACACTAGTCTCCTCCTCCTCCTGCTCACTCTGTCCCTCTACACTACTCTCCTCCTGCTCCTGCTCACTCTGTCCCTCGGTCCACCTCAGGCACCATGTGATATGACTGTGATATTTTGCTGAACTATCACTTTAACTGTTTATGTTCTTCCAGTGTTAATGACCCCACCGGCCCTCCTCCACGTCCTGGATGGTCTCCGGCAGTCGGGCTCGGAGCGTTTCCGGAAGCAGGAACACCACACAACCGCTAAGGATGGCAACGACGGAGAACACCAGTGGAGGGGCATAGATCCACACATCCTCCAACATGATGAGCATGGGTGCCAGGGACCCCCCCAGACGGCCGAGGAACGATGTGTAGCCCAAACCGCACTGCCTGGAACATCCACATACAGACTCACATCAAGGCAAGGAACCCAGCACAGTCACGTGAGGAGGAATCTGATGTTGGTGGTGGTGTTAGCAAATGCTAACACATTAACATCCAGATTATTTATCATGTTAGGTGGTACCTTCATTCTTCTCTGATGTAGCTACCACACAAAGCTGAAAGCCTAATAAAGGCTATTAGCTGACTCCCTCAGGACACGTAAAGCTCCTAACGCAACATCCTTGGAGCTCAACACGCTTGGAGGAGAGCACTAATTGTTAGTTCTATGCTGGCTAGCCAAGGCTGGCTAACAGGGCTAAAGGAGGTCCTGGTTACGGATGGCTGTGGCATCATACCGTACGACAGTAGGAAACAGCTCTGCAGTGTAGAGGAAGGCGATGGTGAACGCTGCTTCAGAAAACCCTTTACCGCACAACTCGGCTATACCTGGTACCCGGACGCACTAAGTCGGCATAATTCTATGCACAGAGAGAGAGAGAGAAGAGGGCCTAAAGGAGGGCCTGGAGAGATGGCGAGAGAGAGTATACCGTACGAGAGAGTAGAGACAAGAGAGAAAGTGTAGAGAGAGACAGAGAGGAGAACAGAGCTTCAGAGGCAGACCCAGAGAAGACACTGAGAGACCCTGAGACGAGGGAGAGAGCAGGGAGAGAGAGAGAGAGAGAGAGAGAGAGAGACAGAGAGAAAAAGAGAGACAGAGAGAGACAGAGACAGAGGCAGAGAGAGAGAGAGACAGAGAGAGAGAGAGAGACAGAGACAGAGAGAGAGACATAGAGAGAGACAGAGAGAGAGAGACAGACAGAGACAAAGAGAGAGAGAGACAGAGAGAGAGCGAGAGAGAGACAGAGAGAGAGACAGAGAGAGGCAGAGAGAGAGAGAGAGACAGAGAGAGAGACAGAGAGAGAGACAGAGAGAAGCCGAGAGAGGCAGAGAGAGACAGAGAGAGGCAGAGAGAGACAAAGGGAGAGGGAGAGGGAGAGAGAGAGCGAGAGAGAGAGAGGGAGAGAGAGAGAGAGAAAAAGAGAGAGACAGAGACAGAGAGAGACAGAGGCAGAGAGAGAGGGAGAGAGAAAGAGAGACAGAGAGAGATAGAGACAGAGGCAGAGAGAGAGAGAGAGAGAGAGAGAGGGAGAGAGAGAGAGAGAGAGAGAGAGAGAGACAGAGACATAGAGAGAGACAGAAAGAGAGACATAGAGAGAGACAGAGAGATAGAGAGAGAGACAGAGACAAAGAGAGAGAGAGACAGAGAGAGACAGAGAGAGAGCGAGAGAGAGACAGAGAGAGGCAGAGAGAGGCAGAGAGAGAGAGAGAGACACAGAGAGAGGCAGAGAGAGGCAGAGAGAGAGAGAGAGACACAGAGAGAGGCAGAGAGAGGCAGAGAGAGACACAGAGAGACACAGAGAGAGGGAGAGGGAGAGAGAGACGGAGAGAGAGAGACAGAGAGAGAGAGGGAGAGAGAGGAGAGAGGGAGAGAGAGAGAGAGGTTTAAGGTTACTACCTGTGTGCTAACAAATGAGCCGACTGAGGCTATAGCTGAAATCACAGGACCTCGTTGTGGAAGTCTCTGGAACATTCTGGCGATTAGGCCCTTCCCTGCTTACGTCACATGCACAGCCAAGCGTCAAACTTCAGTCATCAGTTTGTCCCACAATGTCAAACCTACCCACCGAATTTCCTTCCCGTAGGTTGTTTCCTTCTGGGTGCAGCTACACTTGAGCGTACATTAGACGGTTCCTAAACTGGTTCTATGGTATAGAGAATAAAGAACCTGTAGGTATGGCAATGTTGACCCCGATCAGCACTCCAGACAGGATCATTGACCACGCCTGACCGTTTCTCCGGCCGATGCGGTCCAGCACGAAGTAGGTGCCCACTTTAGCTGGGATTTCGATGGCTCCGTAGATGAACTGAGTGAGGAAGATGTTCAGGCCGAAGCCGCTGATGTTGAAGCTGATGCCGTAATACGTGAACGCAACTGCAAACCTGACCAATCAGGAAACAGATACAGTTAGGTGATACATCCTGACACAGCAACATACCCATCCACATGAACACATGAAAAAAGAGGCTTTTTAACTGAACAATAGAAGTCGTATCGCCCCCTACACTTCCTGTAGTGTATTACAGTCTGTCAGAATGACCGTGTGGGTCGTATCGCCCCCTACACTTCCTGTAGTGTATTACAGTCTGTCAGAATGACCGTGTGGGTCATATCGCCCCCTACACTTCCTGTAGTGTATTACAATCTGTCAGAATGACCGTGTGGGTCGTATCGCCCCCTACACTTCCTGTAGTGTATTACGGTCTGTCAGAATGGCCGTGTGGGTCATATCGCCCCCTACACTTCCTGTAGTGTATTACAATCTGTCAGAATGACCGTGTGGGTCGTATCGCCCCCTACACTTCCTGTAGTGTATTACAGTCTGTCAGAATGAGCGTGTCTGTCATATCGCCCCCTACACTTCCTGTAGTGTATTACAGTCTCTCAGAATGACTGTGTGGGTCGTGTTGCCCCTTAACAACAGCCTACACAACCCACCCAACACTGTAATAACACTATAATAACACCAAACTGTACCAGATGACGCCTAAGCAGATGGTGATCTTCCGCAGTTTGGGAGTCCGCACCAGGTCCAAGTAAGAGTGCTCTTTCCTAGACTTCTCATTCAGTATGACTTTGTGTAAAGTCTATAAACACATAGAAACAATCATAGTGCCATAGTGTTAGCACTGTGCTGCTAGCATGTCTTGTGTTAGTGCGTATGTTGAGCCCGGTACCTCTACGTCCAGCTATGTAGTAGTATTACGGGTTGATCTGGCGCACTGAATAGAACCCGTGAGCCTCCTCCCACTCTCCCTTAACAGCAAGGCTCTTCCTGGCTAACTCTTACCCCACCTGGACAGGTGTTCACATTAAATCATGTTTCATTGTGTTGTATAATAACTGGCCACCAGGTGGCAATAAGTGCTCTGTGCTATACAATAACCCACCACCAGATGGCAACAGTGCTTTGTGTCAAACAATAACTCACCACCAGGCGACGATACCAGCAAGGCAAGGTGCAGTTACCGCCAGCATGAGGTGTCTCCAGTCTCGCAGGAGATATGCGAGCAGAGCCAGCAGCATGTTCCCCACACTCCAGCCCAAACTCAGAATCGTCCCGCTGAACGTACGGTGATTTATACCTGTCCACTCTATAGCTGCACACATACAAGCACATTATGGACATACGTACACATCATTAACACACATATGAACTAAAGAGGCCAGAATGCCTTATATGTTTTGAGGTTTGGATGTCTTGAGGTATCAGGACCTGTGGAAGTGTTTTGTGTGTAGCCGATTGTACACAGACTAGGTTCGTCCAGTTTGGCAGTCCTACGGTTGATCCTGGCGCACTGCTGTAGAACCCGCTGAGCCTCCTCCACTCTGAGTGTTCTTGAAAATTTCCCCCAGTGTACTACCAGAGCAGCCACACTGTGGCTGACTCCAGTGAACCGCCTCGTTACCTGGACAGATGTGTTCACATTACGTCTGTCTTACCTTGACAGTGCGCTGTTTTAATTGAGTGTGGTAATAGCTATGAACCTGGCTCCCACCGAGGTGGTAAGTTTGGCTTACGAGTGTGTTATTAAGGAGTGGTCTGTGTTACAATGACTCACACACCATACTGGGATAAGTGCACTCATTCATGGGAAGCATCTGTGTTACCGAGTGTACCACCACCTGTTACAGAGCTTGTGGATATTAGGAGTGTCTCCAGTTACGTGAGAGTGTACTTTAGCGAGTGAGTGGCTATTAAGGAATGTCTGTGTTACTGAGTTGGACTTTTACAGAGTGTGGGATATTCTCGCAAGGAATCTGGTGTTTCCCGAGTGTCACATTTACAGAGTGTGGATATTAATGAGTGGTCTGTGTTACGTTTGTACTTTACGGACGTCCACGGATATTATGGACATGTCTGTCCTGTGTTACCTGAGTGTACTTTATACAGAGTGTGGATATTAAGGCCACGCGTCTGTGTTATATGCATTGTTCAGGCTTTTGCACAGAGTGTCTGGATATAAGGAGCGTCTGTGTTACAGAGTGTACTTTACAGAGTGTGGATATTATGGCGTGGATCCTGTGTTTACGGAGTGTACTTTTTTTTACGGAGTTGTGGATATTATGGACATGTCTGTGTTACCCGAGTGTACTTTACGGAGTGCGTGGATAGTTTATGGAGCGTCTGTGTTACTGATGAGTGTACTTTACAGAGTGTGGGATATTATGGAGTGTC
>JAMWET010000944.1:12500-77500 GCA_024036415.1 Prochilodus magdalenae
TCCCTCCTCTCTCTTTCTCTCTCTCTCTCTCTCTCTCTGCTCCGTACAGTGAGGAAGACAGTGTTATTTCATAATGTTGTTTAATCACACGTTTGCGTCTGTTAGAGAGAGAGAGAGAGCGAGGGAGAGAGCGAGAAGGAGAGAGAGAAAGAGGGAAAGAGGCAAAGAGAGAGAGAGAGGGAGGGAGAGAGAGAGAGAGAGAGAAAGAGGAGAGAGAGGGAGAGAGAGAGGGAGACAGAGGGGGAGGAAGAGAGAGAGAGTGAGAGGGAGAGAGAAAAAGGAGAGAGGGAGAGAGAGAAAGAGGGAGAGAGAGAAAGAGGAGAGATAGGGAGAGAAAGAGAAAAGAGAGAGAGAGAAAGAGGAGAGAGAGGGAGAGAGAGAGAGAAAGAGCGAGAAAGAGTGAGAAAGAGGAGAGAGACGGAGAGAGAGAGAAAGAGGGAGAAAGAGGGAGAGAGTAAGAGGAAGACAGAGGGGGAGAGGGGGGGGAGAGAGAGAGAGAGAGAGAGAGAGAGAGAGAGAGAGAGGGAGGGAGAGAGAGAGAGAGAGAGAGAGAGGGGGAGAGAGAGAGAGAGAGAGAGAGAGAGAGAGAGAGAGAGAGAGAGAGAGAGAGAGAGAGAGAGAGAGAGAGAGAGAGAGAGGGAGGGAGGGAGGGTTCCCCTCGTTCCACCTGACCTGCTCACTGGCCTTTACACCAATCGATTAGAGCTCCACTCATGCAGAACACCGTGTTCCACCACAGCAGTACTGAACATCTCAGTGAATAACAAGTTACATCACTGGGACTCCTAACACCCACCTGGAACACCTGGTGGACCCACCAACGTCGTCCCCATCAGATAAACTGCACTTAAAGCTTTCATCTCTGAGAGAGAGGGGAACATCAGGCTCCACTCCTGCTCCAGATCGGAGAACATCCACAGGTCTTCCCGTCCATTCGTCTACTGGGAGCAGGCACCTCAACGCTATGGAGGTCTGAAAGGAGGTGTAGCTGTTCAAGAAGCTCCTCACTTTTTATTGGAGCCAAGGAACATCAAAGGATACGACATGAACAGAGAAGCTCAATCCCAACAGGCCTAACCCGCTTGATATTCCCCCTCGGAGCGAGAGCTCATGATCTCGCCAACTCATTCCAGAACTGCGGCGTTCCCCTTACTGGGTTCCTGTTGTCCCCCTGATGCCCACAAAGCAAAGCATGGACATTATGGTGATGTTAAAGAGGAACACCTCCAACTTTATTAGCACCACCACCCCAACAGCAGCCTGTAAGTCCAGCCATGCTGTGTGATTGTATCCATGTGTGCCGGTTGCAGCAGATCCTCTCAAACTGAGAGCTCCATAGTGAGGATCAACTTTAATCTACTGCGTATTGGTGTACTAGTAGCTAGTATAGCTAACGTAACGCTAGCATTAGCTCCAAGTAACTAGCATAGCTAACTAAATAGTATGAGGGCGGAGCTTATTTACACAGAGGCTCATTGCATGCCGTGTCCGTGTGGTCACGGTGGACCAGATCATCGGGAGGAAATGGCACCAGGGTACATACACCGGCAGCACAGGAGCTTATAGGTATTCAGTAGGAGGCAGGGTTCGCCGTCTGAGGAACAACAGAGCTCCTCTGTAAGCCCTGATGGGGAAGAGCGTCGGCTACATGCTGCACATGTAGGTGAGGGTGCAGTTGTTGAGGCTTCTGTGTGGGACTGTAGAGAATGTAAGTCAGAGGGATCTGATAAACATACACAGCTCCGACTCAAAACACTGACCAGGTCAAAACCCAGAAAACAAACACCAACAGTCCAAAAATCACAAAGGGGGGGGGGGGGTTGGGGGCGGGGGGAGAGAGGGAGAGAGAGAGAGGGAGAGAGGGAGGGAGAGAGAGAGAGAGAGAGAGGGGGAGAGAGAGAGAGAGAGAGAGAGAGAGAGAGAGGGAGAGGGAGAGAGAGAGAGAGAGAGAAGGGGAGAGAGAGAGAGAGAGAGAGGGAGAGGGAGAGAGAGAGAGAGAGAAGGGGGGGAGAGAGAGGGAGAGGGAGAGAGAGGGAGAGATGGAGAGAGGAAGAGAGAGAGAGAGAGAGAGAGAGAGGGAGGGAGTGAAAGAGAGAGAGAGAGTGGGAGGGCGAGGGAGAGAGAGGGAGAGAGGAAGAGAGAGGGAGAGAGAGAGAGAGAGAGGGAGGGAGAGAGACGGAGAAAGATAGAGGGAGAGAGAGGTAGGGCGAGAGAGAGTGGGAGAGAGAGAGAGAGGGAGAGAGTTAGAGAGAGCGATACAGAGAGAGGGAGATAGATAGATACCAGTGAGACCAGAAAAACCAGGGATACCAGGGATACCAGTGATACCAGTGAGACCAGTCATACCAAGGATACCAGGGATACCAGTGAGACCAGTAAAACCAGGGATACCAGGGATACCAGTGAAACCAGTGATACTAGTGAGACCAGTGATACCAGTGATACTAGTGATACCAGTGATACTAGTGAGACCAGTGATACTAGTGAGACCAGTGATACTAGTGATACCAGTGATACTAGTGAGACCAGTGAGACCAGTGATACTAGTGAGACCAGTGATACTAGTGAAATCAGTGATACTAGTGAAATCAGTGATACCAGTAAAACCAGTGATACCAGTGATACTAGTGAGACCAGTGATGCCAGTGATACTAGTGAAATCAGTGATACCAGTGATACTAGTGAAATCAGTGATACCAGTAAAACCAGTGATACCAGTGATACTCGTGAGACCAGTGATACCAGTGATACTAGTGAGACCAGTGATACTAGTGAAATCAGTGATACCAGTAAAACCAGTGATACCAGTGATACCAGTGATACTAGTGAAATCAGTGATACCAGTGATACTAGTGAAATCAGTGATACCAGTAAAACCAGTGATACCAGTGATACTCGTGAGACCAGTGATACCAGTGATACTAGTGAGACCAGTGATACCAGTGATACTAGTGAAATCAGTGATACCAGTGATACCAGTGATACGACTGTAGTTCCAGGTGTTAATACACTAATGAACACACAGTGTTGAAGACCATGCACCATGTCTGATAACAGATCCCCTCTGGATCTTCCAGACTGCTCCTTTAATGTCTCTGTTATGAGAGCAGGCTGTTGGTTATGTAGTGATGACACAGGCGTCACCCACTCTCACATTACCGTGTTAAATGTGATTAACAGATAACACCCCCCAACACACACTCACACACACAGTGTGCTGTACTTAGGTCATGTGACTGATTCAGTACCATTCACACTCATTTAACAGAGATCACTGGTTTATACACTCATCATCAGCAGACGGCTGCACCCAGAGGGAGGTGTGGGGTTGCAGGTCCGTTAGTCATCCTGTTAGTGCGGCACCATCGGCAGACGGCTGCACCACGCAGGACTACATGTACACAGACCGTTACCACGACTGTCCTTAACACCACGTCACCGTCACCAAAGACTGCAGTGGTGTCGTACCAGACTGTCATGGAGTGACTCAGAATGGCAGCGGGTCATCTTCAGTGACGAGTCCCGCTTTAGTCTTGGTGGAGACGCCCAACGAATCCGTGTGTGGAGGCACCGTGGTCAGCACCGAGATGAACGGTTTGTCGTCACACGTCCAGAAGGCCTGGTGTCCCTCCACCTCCACCCCTACCGCACCATCTGCAGGAACTGTGTGAGGATGTTCAAGCTGCATGGGATGGATAATCACAGGACTCCATCAGGAACCTCTACAGCTCCATACCGAGACGTCTGGCGTGTTGGGTTAGCAAACACGGCGGCCCGACGCCATACTGAGAGACAGACTTCTGTATGTGTAGCTCAATAAATATTGATCATATCAGTCTAAATTTATCATCAGTTATTGATCCTGGTCACCTTTACCTTCCTACCCAACACCACCGCACTCCCACACCTCCTTCTGGGTGCAGCTTTAGATAATGGGTGTATGTAGGTTCTGAAATAAACGCATTAAAAACAGCAGAGGCGTCACGGGGGGCATAAATATATTTCCTTAAAGCAATTCGAAACAAATAGTTCTTCTTGGGACGGATAAAAATAAAGAGATCTATAAAGAGAAATACTGTAAACAAACAAACTGTACATCATAAAACAACAAGAAGGCATGCTCGTTTACGCAGGAGTTCCAGAGAGAGAGCGCCATCACGCCGGCGTATCCCTCCGTCGAGACCCCTGTGCTCATACGGCATCGCGCTAATGCCTCTCTGGTGCCTGACGACAGGATCACAGTACTGAGTGAATGAAGCTATACTGATATAAACCATTAAAACATCAGTTAAAGCAGTATCCCCCCTAAACGGACCCACGTCTAGCCCACCGGCCAGGACACGGCCAGAGTCCCAAACTCCACTCCTTAGTTTCAGCACTGGAGCTATGAAATAGATGCGGCCGTCTGGGGTAACGAGTCCGGTATTAGCTTTATGATAGCTTGGGGCTAACCGGACATGTATTAGGTAACTGTTGGAGAATCCGTTGTCTGGTGCTAGCTTTGAGCTAATGGGTGGAGTACAGGCGTTGTGTAGTTAATACATTTGGACTTGATATGTGACTAGTTAGCTTGGGGCTAACTGGTACGGTATAAGCTGTGGGTTAGTTTGAACCTAACAGGTTAGCTTTAGGTTAACCGGAGGAATATAAGGTTTGTGTTAGCTTGATGCTAACTGGTCGGGTATTAGCTTTGTGGTGATATGTTGGGGCTAACTGGTCGGGTATTAGCTTTGTGGTGTTAGCTTGGGCTAACTGGTCAGGTTTTAGCTTTGTGGTGTTATGTTGGGGCTAACTGGTCAGGTATTAGCTTTGTGGTGTTATGTTGGGGCTAACTGGTCGGGTATTAGCTTTGTGGTGTTATGTTGGGGTTAGCTGGTTAGGTGTTAGCTTTGTGGTTATCTCTTGGGGCCAACAGGTCAGGTATTAGCTTTGTGGTGTGATCTTAGGGCTAACCGGTTGGGTATTAGCTTTGTGGTGTTATCTTGGGGCTAGTTGGTCGGGTATTAGCTTTGTGGTGTTATGTTGGGGTTAGCTGGTTAGGTGTTAGCTTTGTGGTGTTATGTTGGGGCTAACTCGTCGGGTATTAGCTTTGTGGTGTTATGTTGGGGCTAACTGGTCGGGTATTAGCTTTGTGGTGTTATGTTACGGCTAACCGGTCGGGTATTAGCTTTGTGGTGTTATCTTGGGCTAACCGGTCGGGTATTAGCTTTGTTGTGTTATCTTGGGGCTAACTGGTCGGGTATTAGCTTTGTGGTGTTATGTTGGGGCTAACTGGTCAGGTATTAGCTTTGTGGTGTTATGTTGGGGCTAACTGGTCGGGTATTAGCTTTGTGGTGTTATCTTGGGGTTACCTGGTCGGGTATTAGCTTTGTGGTGTTAGCTTGGGCTAACTGGTCGGGTATTAGCTTTGTGGTGTTATGTTGGGGCTAACTGGTCGGGTATTAGCTTTGTGGTGTTATGTTGGGGCTAACTGGTCGGGTATTAGCTTTGTGGTGTTATGTTGGGGCTAACTGGTCGGGTATTAGCTTTGTGGTGTTAGCTTGGGCTAACTGGTCGGGTATTAGCTTTGTGGTGTTATCTTGGGGCTAACTGGTCGGGTATTAGCTTTGTGGTGTTATCTTGGGGCTAACTGGTCAGGTATTAGCTTTGTGGTGTTATGTTGGGGCTAGCTGGTCGGGTATTAGCTTTGTGGTGTTATGTTGGGGCTAACTGGTCGGGTATTAGCTTTGTGGTGTTATGTTGGGGCTAACTGATCAGGTATTAGCTTTGTGGTGTTATGTTGGGGCTAGCTGGGAAGGTATTAGCTTTGTGGTGTTATGCTGGGGCTAACTGGTCGGGTATTAGCTTTGTGGTGTTATGTTGGGGCTAACTGGTCGGGTATTAGCTTTGTGGTGTTATCTTGGGGTTAGCTGGTTGGTATTAGCTTTGTGGTGTTATGTTAGGGCTAACTGGTTGGGTATTAGCTTTGTGGTGTTATGTTGGGGCTAACTGGTCGGGTATTAGCTTTGTGGTGTTGTGTTGGGGCTAACTGGTCGGGTATTAGCTTTGTGGTGTTAGCTTGGGCTAACTGGTTGGGTATTAGCTTTGTGGTGTTATCTTGGGGCTAACTGGTCGGGTATTAGCTTTGTGGCATTAGCTTGGGCTAACTGGTCGGGTATTAGCTTTGTGGTGTTGTGTTGGGGCTAACTGGTCGGGTATTAGCTTTGTGGTGTTATCTTGGGGCTAGCTAATCAGGTCCGGTGAGAACTCAGGAAGCAAACTTCAGACACCAAACATGTCTTGGCTGGTGGACTCAGTTTGTGGTCACTAATTTTTTGATCAGTTTAATAACTGAGGTGGAGCACTATGAATAATACTGTGAGGTATTAATGATGTGTATTTGACCCTTTGCAAAATACCGCCTGCTGCTCCTATGACGTCTGACTCTGTACTGACCATCGAGAGGGTGGAGCTGCTTTTATTTCATCTGAGGTTTTGGATTAACTTTATGGTCTGCTTCTTAACGATTAATAAACTACTAGCTAACAGATGCTAACGAATAAGCTATATGCTAGAAACATTCTATAAACAGCATTTACATGATGCGCTAATATCTGTCGCCCTCTATTGTTTAACAGTGTTAGTTAATCCGTGTTAGTCTTTTCTTTTTATTGGAGGGCTTACGGTTCTACGTAGAACCATCACCTTTACCTGAGGACCCCTGAAGGACTGTTTTAAGTGTGTAGGGCTTTTTTAATTGGTTGGTAATAGCTATTTAACCGTTAAGCAGCAGACCTTATAAGGAGCAGAGCTAATCTACTGATTGCTATGGTGATACATCAGTCATGCTAACATGCTAATGGTGCGTGCACACCTCAAGCGACAAAGGCGACACCAACGACAGTCAGCGGTGCAACCAGCGACTCAAAGTGAGCCAATTTAGCGCGGCAGTCGAGTTCAGCTCTGGTGCAAATTAGCCGGCATGTGCGTAGACGTGCGGGGACCATCACCTGGTCAGCCAGGGTCGTTGGGTCAGGGTCATTTTACGATATACAGCTCTGGAAAAATGTAAGAGCCCACCTGTACCTGATCAGTGTCTCTAGGTGTGCAGGTTCCGGGTTTGTGTTGGTTCTGTTTGATTCTCTACACTACTGGAACCATGTCTCCCAAACTCCAGATCAGATATTGTATTAGATCTGTTTATTTAGAAAATCACTAATGACCTCCAGAAGCCTGTTTTTAGAACCATGCTCGCTGTGCCTCTCACCCCAGCCACCGCTCGCCAGTCTCTCTGTAGGTCACCTGAGGTCATCTTACGGTGGGTAAGGGACATTGGAATGAGGTGGCACCCATCACGGTCAGTAGAGAGTGGGTGTGGCCCTCTGCCAGTCTGTAGCTGTGTTGTCCTGTGTGTTTGCTGCTGGACCTTGTTCTTATGAACCAGACGCTCACTGTATCTGCCAGTAAAGCTAGAACCCAACCTTCGGTTCCTCACTGAGAACCTACTGTAGATGTGGAGATGCTGGTTTAAGAAGAGACTGGAGTGGGCTCTGATTTATTTCCAGAGCTGTATGTTCTGGCTGCCTCAGTGCTGATGGACATACCTACTCATCAGTGATGAGTGACTCATCACTCCTGCTGCGAGGGCGACTCTGAGTGACTCTCGGTGTGCACACAGTTTAGCAGGTAGACGGAGGTAGCGACACTGACTTTTGCAAAGGGTCAAGGGGTCCATGGTGAAAGTTCCCCAGTTGGATCTCAGGAGTGGACCATAACAAACGAATCCAATAAAACTGGATGTGGGACGTGAGTAACAAATGCACACACATACATACGCAGCGAATAGCACCATGTTGGCTAAATAGACGTACTCGGAGTTACTGGAAGCTCGCGCTCGAAGAAACAAGTTCAGCCTGGTACAAAAAGAAACACGGCGTTTGGTAAAAGGATGTTTTGGTGCGGTTCACATTTACTAGGTGAAGCGGGCTGGTCGTAAACAATGGAAGCTCGGTAACGGGTTAATGAGGGGGGATTGCTCGTTGCTCGTTTCTCTGTTTTTTGAGGCAACGCTTTGAAGTCAAGCCAAAAACGGAAAACAATCTGACTGAACAGGCAGTCACAGTGTATTATCTGGCTGCATGGGCCGGAACGTCACTTGTGCTTTTTTTCACCTTGGTGGTGGTCTTAGCGGAGACGGGGGCTTTGGTTCGGTTCCTGCTGTTAGGGACAGTCTGTGTTTGCGTGGGTGCAGTAGTCCTGGGCCGTACGGACGGCAACGGAGCGCTGCAGACGGCCAGCGGCGCTCTCCGAGGGTCCATTACTGCTGTCCGGAGAGCTGGACGCTGGGGAGAGGGGCTGGTGGTGCGGGTGGAGGCGAAAGTGCATTGGGCGGTGCTTAAACTGCGGCGAGTTGTGGTGAAGATGCAACGCAGAGGCATGCGTGGGCTTCCCCCGGGCTGGGTGCAGTGGGACAGTGTTGATTTGGATCTTGCAGGAGGACCACCAATGACACCTGGTCCCGGCTGTAGAGCTTTGGGCCTGAAAGTGAGGAAGGAAGAAGATGAAAGTTAAGGAGTGATTGAGTGGTGGATGAAAATAATCCCAGAGACCAACACTGACCCCTCTTAACCCTGTGATGGACTGTTAAAAGAATAGCTGCACCCAGAAGGAATCCACCGACAGCTCGGCCACACATGTGAGGTAAGCAAGGACGAGCCTTAACGCTGTACCTGACTGACCCAACAGCCACCATTACAGACCTCCAGCGAGCAGTGGTGTCCTCCATGAGTCCTCCTCTTAGTACAGCGCCATTGGCAGACGGCTGCACCACGCAGGACTACATGCACACAGACCGTTACCACGACTGTCCTTAACACCACGTCACCGTCACCAAAGACTGCAGTGGTGTCGTACCAGACTGTCATGGAGTGACTCAGAATGGCAGCGGGTCATCTTCAGTGACGAGTCCCGCTTTAGTCTTGGTGGAGACGCCCAACG
This sequence comes from Prochilodus magdalenae, assembly GCA_024036415.1. Taxonomy (NCBI): domain Eukaryota; kingdom Metazoa; phylum Chordata; class Actinopteri; order Characiformes; family Prochilodontidae; genus Prochilodus; species Prochilodus magdalenae. The sequence continues at coordinate 21,477 of JAMWET010000944.1, forward strand.
AATCCGTGTGTGGAGGCACCGTGGTCAGCACCAAGATGAACGGTTTGTCGTCACATGTCCAGAAGACCTGGTGTCCCTCCACCTCCACCCCTACCGCACCATCTGCAGGAACTGTGTGAGGATGTTCAAGCTGCATGGGATGGATTATCACAGGACACCATTAGGAACCTCTACAGCTCCATGGCAATCCCTTCCTTCTGGGTGCAACTGTTTTTTTTTGGGGGTGGGGTTGATCTCTTGACCTCTGGTTCCAATCACAGTAAACCACACCTGACCTCAGACACACACCCTTAGGTTAATTAGAAGACACTTACCCATTGCTAGCAGTCTGTGCCATTTTCATTGTGCTTGTTCCGGGCAAGGTCAAAGGTGAAGGAACCGCCGCTAATAGCATAGCCGCAGGTCTCTTCACTGGGGTAACAGGTCGAGGGATCCTGCTGCGCCAGGCTTGCTCTCCCACTTCCTTCTTGACTTTGTTCAGGGAATCATCTGATTGGTGCGTGTCCTCTTCTGAGCCAGTGGTGGACAGGGTCTCTGAGGCTCTTCTAGGCTCGTCCCCAGAGGAGAGAGACGAAGACGTCCGAGAGTTCAGCCTCATCCATCGACCCTGTCTCTGCCTCTCAACGACTAGTCTGGCCAGGTCCTGCTGCTTCGCCTTTTTCCACATCCGTTCCTGGGTGGAGAGCGGCTTCTCAATGCCATTGTCCTCCTCCGAGACCAAGATGGGAATGCGGCTCCTACTCTTCGGTCGAGGTGATGCGGAAGGTTTGGCGACTTTCGTTCCTGTACCGTCGTCTGATGTTCCCTGCTGGGACTCTTCTTTGGGCTGCTCTGGGAAAGCTTCCTGGGTGCCCTTGTATGATGTGTCTCTTTGGATGGGTTCCTGTTTCTCCAGGGAAACAGGAGGGACAAGGAGGTCCTCTCTGGTGCAACTCTGGATGGGTACAGAGCCATCAAGTACAGTTAGTACTTGAGGTTCCTCAGTGGGGGTCTGAGAGGAGATTTCAGATTGGATGCCCGCTGGTCCCTCCGGCTCTGAAGGGGTGGCGACACTGCTCTTACAGTTCTGGGGTTGCCCTTCATGTGGTACCTCTTCCACTGACACTTCAGGGATGCACTCCTGGCCCTGCGGACCACTGGAAGACATGACGTTGAGATGCGTGGTCTCAGCGATGTGGATGAAGGTGCGCTCCACTTTTGTGAAAGGGGGAGATGCAGCAGAAGCTGTTGCGACAGGTACAGGAACTGTGGGGTTACCCTTTTGCTTGACTGAAACGGGTAGCCCCTGATCGGTTGTCTTACACTGGTTCTCCGAGGGTTCTTGTACAGGTTGATGGTGCTCCGAAGGTTGACAGTCCCCCACAGCTTTCTCAACGGATTTCTCAAGCTGGGGAGCTTCTGTGGTAGCAGCTGCCTGGCACGTTTCAAGCACTTCCCCAGAATTCGGAGACTTCCTCAAATCTCCTGGAGAAAACAGAACAAGCGTTTTGGAGATATCTTCTTGATCCGGGTCAACCTCTGCTACCGAAGCGGGCTCCTTAGGTCCCTTCTGAGGATCATCAGCCAGTAAGGTGGAGGGAGCTCCATCTTGGCTTTGCTCTGTACTCTTCTCACTCTCCCCGCTGTCCGATTCGCTCTTGGTCACGTCATCATCCCTCGGTCCTTCGTCTTGTGTGTCTGGCGGTGTGGCGATAAAGGCACGGCGCTGATGCAGGCTTCCCGTCAGCATGACCGTTAGGAAGTCGGCCCGCTTGGCCTGCAGTTTGGGAAGGATGTGGAACATCTCTTTCTCCGAGAACGGGGCCTTGGTCCGGTAGTCAGTCGGAGAGAGCAGGGGTTCGCTCGGGACCGAAGCCTACAAGAAAACAAAGCTTAGTCATGAACCTTGGTGAGGAAACATCAAATACCCCATCATGTACAATGCTAAGAGACACCACAAGGAGAACCACCACTGTCCGACTGTCTCCACACTGGCATTATACAATTATGAAGGCACCAGCACAGCCATAAAGGTGGCAGGTCTTCAGTATTGTCCCCATGTTGGAAGTCATTTGGGAAAAGTGGCGTAACAAATATATATATATATATATATCATCATCAAAAGAATGGTGTGGGAGTGCGGGTGTGTTGGGAAGGAAGATAAAGGTGACCAGGATCAATAACTGATGGTAAATTTAGACTGATATGATCAATATTTATTGAGCTACACATACAGAAGTCTGTCTCTCAGTATGGCGTCGGGCCGCCGTGTTTGCTAACCCAACACGCCAGACGTCTCGGTATGGAGCTGTAGAGGTTCCTGATGGAGTCCTGTGATAATCCATCCCATGCAGCTTGAACATCCTCACACAGTTCCTGCAGATAGTGCGGTAGGGGTGGAGGTGGAGGGACACCAGGCCTTCTGGACGTGTGACGACAAACCGTTCATCTCGGTGCTGACCACGGTGCCTCCACACACGGATTCGTTGGGCGTCTCCACCAAGACTAAAGAGGGACTCGTCACTGAAGATGACCCGCTGCCATTCTGAGTCACTCCATGACAGTCTGGTACAACACCACTGCAGTCTTTGGTGACGGTGACGTGGTGTTAAGGACAGTCGTGGTAACGGTCTGTGTGCATGTAGTCCTGCGTGGTGCAGCCGTCTGCCAATGGTGCGGCACTAACTGGATGACTCATGGAGGACACCACTGCTCACTGGAGGTCTGTAATGGTGGTTGTTGGGTCAGTCAGGTACAGAGATAAGACCTCACAGTTTCAAACCCACCCACCAAGTGTTAGTCCTGTCGGTCGATTCCTTCTAGGTGTAACTGTTCGTTCGACAATTGTGTATATACAGTACAGGCCTGGTGTCCCTCCACCTCCACCCCTACCGCACCATCTGCAGGAACTGTGTGAGGATGTTCAAGCTGCATGGGATGGATTATCACAGGACACCATTAGGAACCTCTACAGCTCCATACCGAGACGTCTGGCGTGTTGGGTTAGCCAACACGGCGGCCCAACGCCATACTGAGAGACAGACTTCTGTATGTGTAGCTCAATAAATACCACCATCTTCCCAACACCACCGCACTCCCACACCTCCTTCTGGTGTAGCTGTTCTCCTGATGATGAGTGTGTGTATAGCTCTACACTCTTGGCTTCCATCGTTACGGAGAAAAGAGATAGCACACTTCCCATTTCCTCACACGCTTTAATGTTGGTTTGGTTGAACACGAGCTTTTCCAGATTGTCTAGATTACATACATAGAAAAGGCACGATAGACGCACTGCAGTTCCTCTTGGGCGTGGCAGTCACGCTGACCGATGCTCCGTGTCCCCACGTCCGGTTCACTTCACAGACCACATTACATGCTTTACTTCTATAGGAGCTTTATTTGATATATTCTCTAGTTTATAGAAAAGTTTAAAATACATGCTCTAGCTGTGTACACTGTAATACCGTACAGCCGCACTGCCGTTAAAAAAAGAAACGTGTTTATAGTACAGAGTTATCATACATACTCAAAAACACACGGCAAATCATATTCCAAATATTGTACATGTTTATCACAATATTACATACTTGTGTTATTCAGCCTCCAGTCCCTTTTCATCATAGCTCTCACGTTCCAGACAGTTTGGGTATGGTTTTTTTCTCTCTGTTTTTAACAGAGAGAAAAAAAACTAAATACTGATTTATTTACATGAGGAAATAAATAAAATTAAATAAAAAATGCATGTGTGTGTATATACATATGAGAATTCATAGCAAAATTTTTTTTTAACAAATATCTAATAAAATAAAATATTGTTGGCAAATTTTATAATTTTACTTTATGTAATTTTACCCCCCACCCCAAAAAAAACAAAAAAATGTATACATTATACATTTATATACTTTTTTTAAACAACTCAACAAGCATCAAAACCAGATAGCTGATATTGGGAATATCAAATTTGCCATAAAGTAATTACCATGAATTTTTTAAATTGAAATTTTTGAATTTAATATTTGACTTTTTTCCTAAATAAAATGACAAATTATGAACTACCTGGATTTTGTGGCTTTATTGTGTAAGAGTTGTTGACAGATGCTTTAGCTTTTATTTGAGGAAAATAAATAAATAAATAAAAATAACTGAAACAATAAACAATTAATAAATAAGTGGGCATATATATATATATATATACACACACATACATACGCGCATCAGAAATTCCAATAATGACATTAGCACGAATTTCTTACCCATTAGAAATTATTTATAGCAAATTTGATATTTTATTTTACTTTTTTCCTCAATAAAATTCCAAATTATGAACAAGATATTTTGGCTTTATTGTGTAAGAGTTGTTAACAGATGCTTTAGCTTTTATTTGAGGAAAATAAATAAATAAAAATAATATTAATAAATTAATAAAAAAATTAATAAATAAGTGGGTGCATATATATATATATATATATATATACACACCTACATATGTATACACGCACATCAGAAATTCCAATAATGACATTAGTATGAATTTCTTTTCCATTAGAAATTATTTATAGCTAATTTGATATTTTATTGTACTTTTTTTCCACCAAGAATGCACTCAGGACCAAGCAGCATTCGGACCGGCCCTAATCGGAGGCTTTGAACAAAGTCGTTGAATCGGTTACAATAAAGAACCTCCGTTATTAAACTGTGCATTACCCTGCAATCCAGAACACGAGCCCATCACGCAGCATGCAGCTTACAGTTATGTACATCATCTACCATCACTGGAAACTGGAACACGGCGAAGGCATTGTGTGCACAGATACAGACACTGCAGACACGAGTCCGCATGAGACGCGTTCGGACGAGCTCGGGCTGAACTTCCCGACCTTCACCAAAGCTACTGAAGATGGGTGACGTGAAGAGCATCGGCGGCGAGATTACAGGACCTCCCAGCCCTGTAGGAGGCGCTTCACCTAACGAACCAACCCCTCATCATCTGAACGGACCGCTCTGGAGGAGGAGACGCAGTGGCGGTACGACTGGAGGTCCCCCTGAAGTATTACCACCCACTCTTCAGGTCACATGCGTTACGGGACATACATACACAATCTCTCAGCAAACCGAGTCAGCGGAACGGTTATGGGTGGTGGGGGTGGATGGTTTCCTCCATTCGCCCCTCATAGTTCACTCATAGAGTCATTCCAAGTGGTTTGGTGGGAATGCAGGTGGTGGTGGTGATGGGAACCAGGGGTGCCATATCTGTAACACACATCTAGTGAACCTACACGTGTCTTCCGAGTGTTTACATATGGAATGTTGATGATGAGGAACTCTGGAAAACCTGGAGCTAAAACGTTTCTTAGGGGGACTACTTTTTTGCCTCACAGCACCCTGCAGCACCATGTATCCCTCCACCAGGAACGAAGTTTAGGGCCCAAACTCATCACAATCGGCTTCCCGGGCATTAGGCAGCGTATTCATGACCATTCCATGGAATAACTCTTTCCGTGAGGGAGCATTGTTAGAGGTGGACGTCTGGTTCCATTCACCACCACTGTGGAGGAAGCGTTTCGCACCAAATCACTCTGGACGGCTCCGTTTTAGCCGTTTAATTGAAGCGGAATTCAGGAAACTGTCCCAAATTGTGGGGCATGAGGTTCAAACGTTTATAAAGAGAGATGTGTTCCGTATCTTACGAGTCTTCTTTGATTAGCAAACGCCAGCTTTGCTAATTCCACCCATTTCAAACTGAGGCTAAACCCGTTTCCAACCTCGCTAGGTCACACTGCGTTCATTTGTTCGCCATGCAACTGAAGGTAGATTAAATAAGTGCATTCTTGTGCAAAACGACATGAAAGGATAGACAGAGGGGACGTACAGTAACAGTGTTGTGCCTCGGCGCACGCCGTCTACAAAGGCGCAGTAACGCGGTCGCCCGTGAGCCTGAAATGAAAGCGCATGTGCAAAAAAGAAGAAGTGCAAGAGCTAGCAGCGTGTCGGAGCCACTACATTCACGTGGCGAAGTCACGGCAGCGGCGTCAGCGCAAACAACCAGCAGAAGCGCGGGAACAGTCGCGGTTCCGTCGCTGAGAGGTCAGCGGGACTTCGAAGAAAGCAGCTTGGCGATTTGGCTGATGAACCTATCAACCTCCACGAACCACCAACATACACTATATGGCCAAAAGTATGTGGACACCCTTCGTGAATCTTGAGTGTTCAGGCATTTCAGACGGGACAGGTGGACAAAGCCAGGGACATGCCCGTGAAATGATGCCAGACGAGGTCAGTGGCTTGAAACATGACAAGTCGGTTTGTGTCCATTCAAATATAGTCCTGCTAGAGCTGCCCCAGACAACTGTAAGTGCTATAGCTAGGAGCAACAGTAGCTCAGGAAGCAGTAGACCATGCAAACTCAGAACAGGGCTGGCTGGGGGGTCTTCACATTCCTAACTGCCTCTGGAAGCAACATCGTGAAATGGGTCTCCATGGTCAAGCAGCTGCACACAAGCCTAAGACTGCTATGTGCAACGCAAAGCGTCGGCGGGAGTGGTCTAAGTCTCCACCACCGGACTCTGGTGCAGTGGAACCGTGTTCTCTGGAGTGATAAATCACGCTCCACACTGATGGAGTCTGATGTAGGAATCTGGGTTTGGTGGATGAATCCAGGAGAACACTCATTATGCAGAGTGCCAACAGTAAAGTTTGGCAGAGGTGGGATAATGGTCTGGGGGAGGCAGTTTCAGGGGTTGGGCTCGGACCCTGGGTTCCAGTGAAGGGTGGTGTTAATGCTACAGCCCAATAAAGACAGTGTACACAGTTCTATGCTTCCAGCTATGTGGCAGCAGTTTGGGAAAGAACCTTCCCAGGGTCCAGCATGACTGTGTCCCTGTGCACAAAGCCATGGAACTCCAGTAGGCTGCCCGAAGTCCTGAGCTTGCACCGTCCGGACATCTTTTGGCCATATAGTGTCTAGTATTTATATAGACCTACTTCTACCATTTGCATAACGAGTTCTGCACCTACAGAAACCTCTTTTATTTGCCTTTCGAATATACAGCATGCCTGCAGGGCCAGAGGTTTGCTTCTGGAACGATACTAATCAATACACAGCTAAGCAGAGATGCAGATATGCTTCATAGCCCTTCACATGCACAACGTCAGCAGAAACCCAATTCCTTTCTCCACCGTCCCATCACAGATCACGTTTCACACTAGCAGCCATGTATTGCACTGGGAGAAGGGGAAGAACGTTCGTTTCCTGCCGTATCGACCGACAAACAACCAAGTCGTGTATCAAATGATGCTACTACACATCAAAAATGCACCAGATCTGCACCCTCCCCGTGAAATTAGAGCGCAACGTACGACTAGGGCTGCAAATATCAGTCAAGGAACTGGCCGTTTATTGTTGCTACCTCATTATGATAAGACTGTTGTGCATTAGGGGGCGATATAATCCACACGGTCATTCTTACACAATGTAATACGGTACAGGAAGTATAGGGGGCGATATGACCCACACAGTCCTTCTGACAGACTGTAATACACTACAGGAAGTGTAGGGGGCGACATGACCCACACAGTCCTTCTGACAGACTGTAATACACTACAGGAAGTGTAGGGGGCGATAGAACCCACACGGTCATTCTGACAGACTGTAATACACTACAGGAAGTATAGGGGCGATATGACCCACACGGTCATTCTGACAGACCATAATACTCTACAGGAAGTGTAGGGAGCGAAATGACCCACACAGTTCTTCTGACAGACTGTAATACACTACAGGAAGTGTAGGGGTCGATATGACCCACACGGTCATTCTGAGAGACTGTAATACACTACAGGAAGTATAGGGGCGATATGACCCACACGGTCATTCTGACAGACCATAATACTCTACAGGAAGTGTAGGGGGCGATAGGACCCACACGTCATTCTGACAGACTGTAATACGCTACAGGAAGTGTAGGGGGCGATACGACCCACACGGTATTCTGACAGACTGTAATACACTACAGGAAGTGTAGGGGGCGATATGACCCACACGGTCATTCTGACAGGCTGTAATACACTACAGGAAGTGTAGGGGGCGATATGACCCACACGGTATTCTGACAGACTGTAATACACTACAGGAAGTGTAGGGGGCGATATGACCCACACGGTCATTCTGACAGGCTGTAATACACTACAGGAAGTGTAGGGGGCGATATGATCCACATAGTCATTCTGACAGACTGTAATATGCTACATGAAGTGTAGGGAGCGATACGACCCACACGGTCATTCTGACAGACTGTAATACACTACATGAAGCATAGGGGGCGATAAGATTTCTATTGTTTCATTTAAAAAGTGCTCCATAATGTTTATATGATCTACACGGCCATTCTGACAGACTGTAATACACTACAGGAAGTGTAGGGGGCGATATGACTTGATAACTGATAACTATGGTTATCAGTATTGGTACTTGGGGTTTGCAGCCCTAACGTCATTGCTTCGCTCTTTCCACCAACAGCCAGAAATCAGTCCTCCACGGCCGCTCACTGTCTTATTGCACGGACTCGCATCTCCGTTCCATGAGTCCATGGAGAGGTCACGACTACAGTCCACCGTCCTTTATAAAGTGCAGGAGTGAAGTACAGTACTGAAGAACATCACAACACACGTCCAGACCTCCACAACATAACAGTCACCTGAGCACGTCTACACAAAGACGCCACTCAGACGTCTCAGCAGCCCAGAGGAGACGGAGATCAGCAGGTCCGCTGAAGAACTCACTCTGAACCCTCAGAAACACTCGACTCATGAGTCATACTCATTATCTCTCACTCAGTTCACCGAACAGTCAGTAGTGCCAGTTAATACCTCCATCCCAGCCTCATCTCCTAAACACGGTAACTATACAGGAGAAGGAAAAACACGTCAGCAGTGTAAACTGCAAAAAATGATATCTTGACACGTAAAATGATCTGACATGTAGTCAATATATCTTTAAAACCTAATTTTAAGATGGTTGTAAGCTAATTTTGTTTCATTTTTATTTATTAGTTATTTATTTTCAGCCATATGTGTCACACTTTACAGATTTTCTCACTATACTGAGGAAAAAAAAAAAAAAAAAAAAGTTTTTTAAAGTTATAATTTTAAAACAGGTGAAAAATATCTGGAAATAACAAACGAACTTGTCAAAATTACAACTGTAAGATGTATCTACTGGATATAGAAGAGGTTTATGAATTTGCAATTAAAGTAAATTGAAAAATGACTCTTTAGGACAAAGGGCTGGCCGCCGATTTCAAATGATCCCAAAACTGAAATATTAGAAAACTCAAAAATTAAGATGCAAGGTTGACTAATATTATGCAGTCAAATCTATATTGATTTATTTAATTAGTTTTTTTTTTACATAATTTAAAGATGCCAGCTTTCTTTACATTATGTTAAAAAGTAATATAGTAAGAATAAGAAATGATTTATTAATTTTTTTTATTCCAACTACAATTAAAAATATATATATTTTTTTCAATTATTATCATAAAACGGGTAAAAAATATCTGGAAATGAGATAAACAGTCTTAAAATGAATTTAAACAATGTCAAAATTACAACTGTAAGATATATCTACTGGATTTAAGAGGTTTATTCATTTAATTTTTGATTTTTTGCAATAAAAGTAAATTGAAAAATGAATTTTTAGGACAAGGTGCTGGCCAGTGATTTCAAATGATCCCAAAACTGAAAAAATTAAAAAACTCAAAAATTTAGATGCAAGGTTGACTAATATTATGCAGTCAAATCATTATTTTTTTCAATTCTATCTTTATTTATTTATTTAATTAGTTTTTTACATAATTTGAAGATGCCAGCTTTCTTTACATGTTAAAATGTAATATAGTAAGAATAAGAAATGATTAATTAAAAAATGTTTATTCCAATTACAATTAAATATATATATATTTTTAAATTATTTAAAATGGGTAAAAATATCTGGAAATGAGATAAACAGTCTGAAAATGAATTAAAAATTACAACTGTAAGATATATCTACTGGACATAAGAGAGGTTTATGAATTTAACTTTTGATTTTTTGCAATAGAAGTAAATTTAAAAATGACTCTTTAATACAAGGTGCTGGCCGGCGCTTTCAAATTATCCCAAAACTGAAAAATTAAAAAAACTCAAACATTTAGATGCAAGGTTGACTAATATTATGCAGTCAAATCATTATTTTTTTCAATTCTATCTTTATTTAATTAGTTTTTTACACAATTTGAAGATGCCTGCTTTCTTTACATTATGCTAAAAAGTAATATAGTAAGAATAAGAAATGATTTATTAAAAATGTTTATTCCAATTACAATTAAAAATATATTTTTTTAATTATTATTTTAAAACAGTTAAAACAAATTTAATTATTATTTAAAAACAGTTACTGTTGATTTTTTTGCAGTTAAAGTAAATTGAAAAATGACTGTTGACTTTAGGACAAGGGGCTGGCCGGCGATTTCAAATGATCCCAAAACTAAAAAATTAAAAAACTCAAATATTAAGGTACAAGGTTGACTAATATTATGCAGAGTCAAATCCAAATTTTCAATTCTATCCTCATTTATTTATTTATTTATTTTATTTATTTATTTTTCATAATTTGAAGCTGTTAAAACTTGGACCTAGAGATCGACCTGGAGACACACCCAACATTGGCTCCAACATTTCCATTACCGTATATTGGAGTTAAACTCTGTTTTTCCTTCCTCTGTAAAGTTATGAATATGGAGATGCCAGGTTTTGTTCACGTGTCCATAATGGTGAAACGTAAACCGAATGTACGACAACAACAGTAACTGTAGACCCGTAAGGGTTAAGTGACCTCAACTGACACTTTCGGTTCAGAACCAGGTGTAAGGTAAAAAGTAACGCAGGTAAAACGTTTTTTGGAGCGCTGGAGTGAAGATCTGGATCTTCTCTCAGCTCGTTAGCGGGACCAGGACTCTTTGGACATGAAGCTCCTGCTTACGGCGTTACACCCCGTCACTTCGCTTGCATAATATTTCCTATATGAGGCAAAGCACCTTTAGATCACAGAGGATTCTGCTCGGTGACATTGACTGACGACGGCTCAGATACGGTGGGGTCAGTGTTAATGGTACACCCGGCAAGTAGAACCTCCATCAGAATGAAGACACGGAAAGACACACTGTTACATGGCGGCTGTGGTGAAGCTTGACTGAAGCACAGCAACAGAAGAGGTGAGAAGCTCCACCCACCGCGGGCCAATCTCTCGGAAGATGGCGGAAACGTTGCATAAAAAGCCGAAACTCAGCAGAAGCTCTGTCCTTCTCCCGGTCTCTCGCAAACTGTCCGATTTGGGACGCCAAGCTCGCGCAAAGGCCCAGCTCAGTCCACCGACGCACGGTCAGGAGCGTCCGGTACATCCAGAGTCAACACATGGACATTCACTTTACCTGGATCGCCTGTAGACGTATCCGAGTAAAGCGGGACTTGGAAGAACAGCTTAGCGAAACGTCGAACTGATCCCAGACGGAGTCAGCCATGCGAGGCACGTCCAAATGAACTTCCTTGCTTTAGAACTGGAGCTATAAGGCTAATAGCGCTAGGACTAGAAGTCAATAGTCACCCAAATCTTCCTCTCGAAGCTCATCCGGGTGGTTCGTGGGTGTGCTTTAGGACACATACGGTTGACATCCACAAGCAGCACCGATTCCTCAGTCATCAACAGCACTCCTGCTCTTGAGGCGGGTTGTGGGCAGGGTCTTACGGTGTCCTAACCCCGTTCCTGGAGGCCCATAGGCCGGCACATGGTAGTGCTCCTCCTGGTGTAGGTGTGTCCAGGACCAGGGTCGAGAACACACTGCCACATAAACCACAGGTACACGCCTGGATGCGGTCTGAACCAAGTTTTTAGAAAAACGATTTGGGTGACTATTGGCTCGCATTGTTAGCATGTTAGCCGTGTAGCATAAGGGCTAAAACTAAAGAAGCAGATTTGGGGCCCAAGCACTTTTTTTGACTGGTCTGGGACAAGTGGAAACTCAGGACGAGTGGAATTGTGTAGATCCGACTTTTTTCGCCAAACTCTTCCTCCAATTTTAGCGTAGCATTGCATCCATCATATGGAACAGCTCGTCTTGCATTCATTCCAATCTTTGATCTACAATTCTGGGATAATTATGCGATTGTTAAACCCTAAAAATCTGAAAACTTTTTCCTCAAAATTTTCAGCATTTGACCTTCAAAATTTGTGCATTTCATTTAATTAAATTTTTTGTTTTTTTGGCGATGACATTGAGGCGCGTCCCTAATCCAGTAACGCTCCGAGTGCAAGAACAGGCCGAACAAGCTCGAGTGTGCAAAAGATGAAATCCTCTTCCAGATCTCCAGACGTCCGCGAAAGCAGCCGAGAGTTTATTGCATCAGTGAGAATCCTCGCGCACCTCGTTCCTTACAGGTGACCTGTGACGGGTCCTACTGCGCCCCCCTCAGCTGTTTTTGTTCATCAGCTTGGCGAGGATTTGCTGGATCTGCGTCCGCGAGGCATTGAGGACGGAGTGTCGGCTCCGCGGGCTGCCTGGTGGCTGCAGGGGGGCATGGCGACGGCTGCCCGGCCGCATGGCGGCGTGGTTAATGTGAGCGGGGCTGCTCTCGGCCGAGCGGCTGCGCTGGATGAAGGACGAGTGAGGGTACTGCTCCGTCTCCAGAGTGGACGAAGAGAAAACGTAGGAGGCCAGGCGGCGCAGCTGATTGGGGCGTGGGGACGGCGGCCGGTCGTCGTCCACCTGGGAGAACAAACGGACAGAAGCGAGAGTGGAGGTTAAAAGCGAGGGCGAGAGAGGAGGAAGGCTGTATTACAGTAACATACACAAACATCGTCTCCCAGAAACATGCATAAAGCAGCGGCCCCCCAGTCTGGATCCTGGAGCCAATTTCCTGCTCAAACTAATCAGATCATTAGCAGCTAGCATGGGAAGTTCATCTCATCTGATATCACCTTCCTGCTGTGCTTACTTTATAAACACAGACTACCACTGGCTTTTCTATCTCTAAATGGCCCTTACAAACAACAGATTAGAAAAATCTGTAAGCAAATTTCCACTTCAGTTACTATTTGTTATTGTTAAGGTAGCTAGCTAAGCTAAAGTTAGCTAAGTAGGCTATTATTTAATAGCCAGGTGAGGGTTTGCCAGTGTTTGTTTACTAATTTAGCTAGCTGGCTAAGGCTGTGTTAGTTACAGTTAGTTTGCATGCCAGTTTTACTAGTCTAGTTAGACAGAGTAGTTACAGTCACTTAGCCCAGTGTTTGTTTACTCTTTAGCTAAGCTGGCTAAGCTACAGAGTTTAGTTACAGTTAGTTAGCCAAGTAAGGGTGTGCCAGTGTTTGCCTACTTGTTTAGCTAGCTGGCTAAGCTACAGAGTTTAGTTACAGTTAGTTAGCCAAGTAAGGGTGTGCCAGTGTTTGCCTACTTGTTTAGCTAGCTGGCTAAGCTACAGAGTTTAGTTACAGTTAGTTAGCCAAGTGAGGGTTTGCCAGTGTTTGCCTACTTGTTTAGCTAGCTGGCTAAGCTACAGAGTTTAGTTACAGTTAGTTAGCCAAGTGAGGGTTTGCCAGTGTTTGTTTACTAATTTAGCTAGCCTGCTAAGCTACAGAGTTTAGTTACAGTTAGTTAGCCAAGTAAGGGTGTGCCACTGTTTGCCTACTTGTTTAGCTAGCTGGCTAAGCCACAAAGTTACTGTTAAGTTAGCCAGTTAGTTATGTAGCCAAGTAATTGGTTTGCCAGTATTTAGACTAGTTGTTTACTAGAGTTAGTTTAGCTAGTTAGCCAAGGACGGTTTAAGCTACAATTTGTTTACTAATATAGCTAGCTGGCTAAGCTACAATGATCAAGCCTTATTACAGTTAGCTACCCAGGCCACTGTTTGCCAATATTAGTTCCCTTGTTTAGCTAGCCAGACTAAATAAATTTTCCTAATAAGCTTCCACTCCAGTTACTATTTGTTGTTGTTAGAGTAGCTACCTAAGCTGCAGTTAGCTAAGCAGGCTAATATTTGCCAACATCTGTTCACCTAAACTAGCTAAGGTACTGAAGCTAGCCCAGCTATGCTTGTCAATATTTATTAACCTGCTAAGTTAAACTACAGTTAGCTAGTTTAGCGTTCCAGGCTAATGTGTCCAGGTATTTGTTCCCTTGTTTGTAGCTAGCTGGCAAAGCTACCGTCATCTAGCTATCTAGTCAATGTACAGATGGCTGTGTGCAAATAGTCTTTCACTTGTTCAGGTAGCTGGCTAAGCTACAAAGTTCAGTTGACTGAGTTAGTTAGTTAGACTAGTGAGGCTTTGCCAGATCTTGTTTACCTCATTAACTAGCTGGCTAGAATTAGGTACCCAGACTAATGTGTGCAACTGTTTGTCTACTAGTTTAGCTAAATGGCTAGCCTCGCTTGTTTAGTTACCTAGCTACAGATGGCTAACCAATGCAAAATTTGTCAGTATTTTTACTTGTTTAGCTAGCTAAGTTACAATTAGCTAGCCGTGTGAGTGTTTACAAATGTTTGTTTACTTACTGCTAGCTGGCTAAGTTACAGTTTATACTTTATTATGACTAAGATTTGCCCATATAAGATTATTTTTTTAGCCAGCTGGCTAAGCTAGTTATCCAGCTAAACTAGAGTTAGCTGTCCTGTTGTGCCAGTATTGGTTTACTTGTTTAGATAGCCGGCTAAGCTACAGAGTTTAGTTACAGTTTGTTTGTTTACTAATTTAGCTAGCCTGCTAAGCTACAGAGTTTGGTTACAGTTAGTTAGCCAAGTGAGGGTTTGCCAGTGTTTGTTTACTAATTTAGCTAGCCGGCTAAGCTACAGAGTTTAGTTACAGTTAGTTAGCCAAGTGAAGGTTTGCCAGTGTTTGTTTACTAATTTAGCTAGCCAGCGAAGCTACAGAGTTTAATTACAGTTAGTTAGCCAAGTAAGTGTTGGCCAGTGTTTGTTTATTTATTTAGCTAGCTGGCTAAGCCACAGAGTTTAGTTACAGTTAGTTAGCCAAGTGAGTGTTTGCCAGTGTTTGTTTACTAATTTAGCTAGCTGGCTAAGCCACACAGTTTAGTTACAGTTAGTTAGCCAAATCAGGGGGTTTACCAGTGTTTGTTTACTAATTTAGGTTGTTAGCTAAGCTACAGAGTTTAGTTACAGTTAGTTAGTCAAGTGAGGGTTGGCCAGTGTTTGTTTACTAATTTAGCTAGCTGGCTAAGCTACAGAGTTTAGTTACAGTTAGTTAGCCAAGTGAGGGTTTGCCAGTGTTTGTTTACTCGTTAGCTAACTGGCTAAGCTGCCGAGTTTAGTAACAGTTAGTTAGCCAGGTAAGGGTTTACCAGTGTTTGTTTACTAATTTAGCTTGTTAGCTAAGCTACAGAGTTTAGTTACAGTTAGTTAGCCAAGTGAGGCTTTGCCAGTGTTTGTTTACTAATTTAGCTAGCCGGCTTAACTCGTTAGTTACAGTTAGCCTGCAAGTGAAGGTTACAGAGTGTTTAGTTACAGTTAGTTAGCTAGTGATGGCTTTGCCAGAGTTTAGCAGTTTGTGCTGACTTGTTTCGCTAGCTGGCTAAGCTACAGCGTTTAGTTACAGTTAGTTAGCCAAGTGATGGCTTGCCAGTGTTTGTTTACTTGTTTAGCTAGCTGGCTAAACTGCAATTATCAAGCCTTATTAAAGTTAGCTACCCAGGCTACTGTTTGCCAATATTAATTCACTTGTTTAGCTAGCCAGGCTAAATTAATTTTCCAGCTAAATTACTTATTAGCCAAACAAACCAACTGTTTGAGTTAGCCAACTGTTAGCTTATGAATTTTAATTTCAGAACAATATCCAATGGTTATTGTTCCAAGTGTTCATGGGGATATTTTTTTCCCAATAGCTGACTGAACAATGATCCCACAGGCTGTAAGGGAATAAGGAAAATGGCCAAGAAGCAAACAAAAATGCGTTCGCAGGGCAGGGTTCTCCAGGAACAGGACTGAGGAACACTGCAGGAGGGAGAGACAAACACTTCCACAAGAGAGAACCACAGAGTTTCTCCTCTCAGATCTACGCTACGATGCCTAGAACCAAGTTTTAGGATCAGACGAGCTAAAAGGTTTTGGCTTTTAAAGCATTATTTTGTTGGAGCAGCCGACTCTTCTCCTCCCTGTCCCTTTCCTCCGAACATCACACATCCAACACAAGGCTTTCGAATGTTCTGCATGTGTCCACATACAAGACAATGAAGTTTCTGAGGATTCTGGGACAAGTTTACATATCTCGCTGTTCTCTAGAGAACGTCAGCTACGGAATCAGGCACACGAACACAAACACACGGGAATAAAGATGGCGGAAACAATGACGGAAAACCAAAGAAGAGTAAAAACACAAAAGAGATGTGAAGTGAACGGATGAAACAGATAGAGAAGAAGGGACCATCCTAAACTGTGCTTACCCCAAACACCTCTCTCCCTCTTCGTTGGCTGATCCAGAGGCACCCTGGTACTTTCTCCTCGGGTGAAAATACACGAGTCATACTTTAGAGCGGAAAAAAGGCCGAGCAAAGGGAGCGCTTACGTAAACGGGCCGAAAAGTCGGAGACGACTGCTGGGAAAAATGGGAATACTCAGAAGATCGGACTCGGAAGCGAATAGAAGATTCTGGAGCAGCTGTGGAGAATTTCTCTTTTTGTTTTTGTTTTTTTCGCTTGTTTTTTTTTTGAGAAACTTCAGAAAAGAAAAAGGAGCCCAACATCCGACCCCGAAACCATATGAAGAGCGACTTTAACATCAAAACATGAACATGATTTTATGGAGATGTATTTTAAAGGGTTTAGTGTTGAGAAACTTGATATTCCTTTCCATTTTTTTGGTGTTTTTTTTTTTGTTTTTTTGTCTTTCACCATTTCAAAACAAGTTTTCTCAAAAGTAAACCTTTTGCGTATGAACAGTTCCCCCAAATTTCAGGCATCAACACCGAATCTCTGCGACTACAACATGTGAAGGGTTTATTTGAGCGATTAAATGATTCCTGACAATTACCAGTGATAAAATTAATATACCAACACGCGTCGAATCATTGAAGGCTTCCTGAATGAGCTCCGATTTGATCAGTACAGAAGCTTGAATGCATATAGGCCTGCTGATAGCTACCATAAAATAATTTATACCAACAAATTAGGCAACAAATCTACCAACTATTAATAATATAAATAAATATTCTACATACTACAGTAACGCTTTAGTGTTGTATTACTGTGTCAAAGTAATAAATTACTTAACATGAAGTAATACATTAACAACGATCAACTAATTGTAGTTGTTGGTAGTCAAGGCAATGTATTTGTTTCCTATACTACAAATACTAATATATATATATATATATATATATATATATATATATATATATATATATATATATATATATATATATATATATGTGATGTATATAAAAGTATATATACTGTATACATACATAATATATAATATATATACATATATATATTATAATTTTTTTTTTTTTCATTAATGATTACATTTCAACTATTTCAGTCAATATTTAAGTCACTCATCATTGATATGCGTTATTTTGTGGTAGCACGTCTCATCCACAAGTTAAGTGCGTTTGAATCATAGGCAACATGTAATTTTTTCTATACTTAATTTTCAAAAGCAAAAATGAGTTTGAAATAAAAGACAATCACCCAAAAGATCTGATACATCTCTGTGGAAATACAGGACCAATTTGGTCCAGTACACAAAAATAAATTTAACTTTAAGATTTTCCATTTTTTAAGAATAGCAAGAATAATACATGTTGTATGTCTATATCTTGTTTTGTTGTTTCAGGAAATATTAATCCAAAGATTAATCTCTGAAAAAATTAATTTATCTGACATCAGTAGTCCAAAAATGATGGCTTATGACACTTACATATCAAAATCCATATCTATTTTATAGCACTTTAGAATTCAAAAGTAAACCCAATTTTCTCAGGAAAGAATACAGCAGTATAAATATCTAAATCTCTAAATCAGAATAGAATTTGATTTGCAAATAGTTCCTAGAGGTAAAATCTGTCTCGAATCACCAGATTTCCAAAAATTCAACTGACAGTTTCATCGTAAATTTTCTTAATATTTTCAGGAAGTACTTTCAGTGTATCCAAAGACGGAGTTTAGAACACTCAGTTAACAAATCAACTTAAGTCCTGAGTCAGTTATATGTAAATAAGCCTCATTTTGCTACTTTTTTTAATTTAATATTTTAATTTTTTTTATTTTTAATGACTCTGAAATGATTCTGAAATATCTATTACTAAATAATACCTAGTTTTCAAACGTACACGATAATATCAGTAATAAATGTAACAATGCTGAATCTGATGTTCTTCAGTGTGGAGATACAGCGGGCCAAATCTCGAATTATGATTTTTACCTAAATTCACCAATCCAAGTTTGTAACTTCAAGGCAAAAATTAAGATTAGATTTTTCAAAGCCTCTATATTTCAGAAATTAATGTAGATACAAGACTGTTGTTGTTCCAAACTATTTGTTGAGCACAATGACATTATTTCCTGAAAATATTCAACAAATCTGAGAAAGTCAGTAGAAGAATTGAGATCATTTGAAGAATTTAGGTGGTTTTAAAAATCTATTTTTAACTTTCAGTATAATAATGAAATTATATAAAATTTGAAATTTTTTTTTTGGAGAAATGTACACAGTTATAGTAGATCTACGCAAACAAAATTTTCTGCTAAAGTTTTTGATAATTTTTTCTAATAATTCTCTTAAAAATAGAATAAATCTATATTTCATTTAATTAAAAGATCAAGGCCCTGGAAATTCAATTTAAACACAATTAAAATACATGGAATTTCATGTTATTTTTTAAAAATAGACATTTTCATACCGCACAGTCTAGTGGAACCGAACGTCAGTGATTTTTACAGGAATTTAAAAACAGAACTCGTTAATAAAGTTATTACTGCAGTGAGTCGTGTTGAGTACAATGAGTAAGTGCTGCTGTAGACACTGTAATCTGCAAGTGCAGGTCACAAACAGGAGATATAAATATCGTCAGCATTTCCAAAACACAGAGCATCATTCAGCCACAGGGAGAAAAGCAAACTGAGCAAACGTGAATGTGTACAAAACTGAAAAAGACAAAGTGTAATTACACTGTTATAACACTGTAGTTATAGACTGTAATAAGCACTCACCTACTACAATTACACACAGCTCAGTAAAACGATGAGAACCAAACGCTGATGATCAGAAAAGAACAAATGAACAATGAATCTGTCACACAGAGAAGAGAGAGAGAGAGAGAGAGAGAGAGAGAGAGAGAGAGAGAGAGGGAGAAATGCAGAGAGAGAGGCGGAGAGAGAGAGAGAGAGAGAGAGAGAGAGAGAGAGAGAGAGAGAGATACAGAGAGAGAGGGAGAGAGAGAGAGAGATACAGAGAGAGAGGGAGAGAGAGAGAGAGATACAGAGAGAGAGGGAGAGATACAGAGAGAGAGGGAGAGAGATACAGAAAGAGAGGGAGAGAGATACAGAGAGAGGGAGAGATACAGAGAGAGGGAGAGAAAGAGAATGAGAGAGATACAGAGAGATACAGAGAGAAATGGAGAGATACAGAGAGAGAGAGAGAGAGATAAAGAGAGAGGGAGAGATACAGAGATAGAAAGAAAGAGAGATAGAAAGAAAGAGAGAAAGAGAGCGAGAGAGATCGAAGTAGAGAAAGAAAGAGAGAGAGGGAGAGAGAGAGAGATGGAAGTAGAGAAAGAAAGAGAGAGAGAGAGAGAGAGAGAGAGAGAGAGAGATAGAGAGATAGAGAGAGAGTGAGAGGGGGAGAGGGAGAGAGAGAGAGAGAGAGAGAGAGAGAGAGAGAGGGAGAGATACAGAGATAGAAAGAGAGATAGAAAGAAAGAGAGAAAGAGAGCGAGAGAGAGAGATCGAAGTAGAGAAAGAAAGAGAGAGAGAGAGAGAGAGAGAGAGAGAGAGAGAGAGAGAGAGAGAGATGGAAGTAGAGAAAGAAAGAGAGAGAGAGAGAGAGAGAGAGAGAGAGAGAGAGAGATAGAGAGATAGAGAGAGAGTGAGAGGGGGAGAGAGAGAAAGAGAGAGAGAGGGAGGCAGACAGCTCTTCCCACATACTGAGCACTAGCAGAGCGTCTAACTCCAACATCTTTAACAAAACCTGCATCTTCACAATACCAGTCAGAATCCAGCGCACCGTCCCTACAGCTGTTACCCGAGTGTAAATCTCTGACCGCACCTACCACACACACACGCACCCGCACACATACATATTATTTATTGAACACACCACACACCGATCCGTTTACGGCTGGAGTTATTCTACTGTTATTCTGCACACAACACTGCACAACACGACTTCCTCTACCTTCAGTCATGCCTACCGGAGGACTGGCGCAGGAAGACTTTCACTAACAGACCAGCTTCCTTTTTACTGGGCACATGACAATAAACCGGATGAATCCTGAATATATAATCCTAATATATAATATCCTGAAGGCTACTTGCTTGTGAAGCACTGCTCTAGGTGGCCAGAAATATTTTAATACTCTGTGTCAGTTTTTGGCATTTACTGATTTTATTCCAGCAAACTGAACATGATATTTAATACAACGCAGTGAAACTAATCATCTTTACTTGACTGCCTGTCTAAGAATGCTGGCGTGCTCCTATGTGTGCGTGCTCCTGCTGGTGTGTGCACACTCCTACATGTGTGTGGTCGTGCTCCTGCTGGTGTGTGCATGCTCCTACATGTGTGTGCGTGCTCCTGCTGATGTCTGCACGCTCCTACATATATGTGCACGCTCCTCCTGATGTGTGCACGCTCCTGCTGGTGTGTGCACGCTCCTACATGTGTGTGCATGCTCCTGCTGGTGTGTGTGTGCTCCAGCTGGTGTGTGCACGTTACACATGTGTGTGAACGCTCCTGCTGGTGTGTGCATGCTCCTACATCTATGTGCGTGCTTCTGCTGGTGTGTACATGCTCCAGCTGGTGTGGCTTCACCACAGCTTTGTTTCTTCTCTCATGTGCTAAACCTCCGCCCCTGCTGGAGGAACTCGTGCCATTCTGTGCTGGTGCTGACTGGTTTACGATTTTTTTTCTCCATCTGCTGAGCAGCTACATCAGAACCAGGAAATACCAGGAAGAGCTACACAAAGGAGTCGCTAACTGCTAACTGGCTAATCGCTACACATACAGCACCCACAACAACGTGTCACCAAGGGCCCTGTCCTCAAGTTATTTATCCTCTAAGTGGGTGTCATTTGAAATCAGCTACTGAGACCAAACCTGTATTGCGGTGAGCGGCACTTGTAGCTGGCTAACTATGTTAGCAGTAGCCTATCCCAGCAGAGACTACAGACTGCAACCTCAACACCAGATATTCCAATTTGTGATCCAAGATATGCCCCTTTAACCCTCACAGGGATAGATGTTTTAAGCATCGGTTCACTGGAAGTGATCCTGTACTTCAGAGGGTGGCACTGTACACTTGCATAAGCCTTATTAGCTTAGCCTAGCAGGCTAAGGCTTAAAACACAGCATTAAATTCTGGTTCAGCTTCCGGCTGTAACTAATTAGTGGACTTCCATCGCTGTTATACATCTTCATCGTGAATATGTGTGATGGCAGAGCACCAAACAGTCAAATCAAACCCATACAGAGGTGTTTGGATCTCTTTAGCTCAGTTAGCTAGGAGTAAGGACTCGGCTAGCTTTAGCTTCCTCCTTTCTGTCCCCCCAACACCAGCCACTCGACTTTGTTTCCTCAGAGTCGAGCCTTTAGCATCTAAACTTGTGCCCGCAAAGCTCCAGTGAGTCCGAATCAAACATGTTGTGTGGTGAACTGAGCTGGCAGCATGCTAGCTGCGCTAATGCTAACCTGCAGCTAATCTCTCCTGGCTTAACGGTGATGTTTAACATTGATACGCTGGTGTTCGACTGGAGGTTTAACGTGTAACCTTCTGTTTATTCGGTGTCTGTGAGTGAACTGAAGTTATTTGATTGATTTCGGGTTTGTAATGTTGCAGCAGGCTGCGGTAGCACGCTAGCACAATACCGACGTAAAAGCAGGACCACTTAGCTAATAGCTACGCTGTTACATCAAAGCGCGAATGGTTCTGTGGCCCCGATTATGGTCGGTTAACCGTGCTAAGAAAACCAGGTTCAACCCGGTTCCGTGCCGAACTGTCCGGTGTAGAAAAGCCACCGGGACGGTTACCCTCCCTGCTCAGGACCATTTGGCCCCTCAGTGGAAATGGGGTGTAGCTGCAAGGCTAACTGCAAGGCTAACTGTAAACCCTGTGTTGGTTTAAAGGGCCCATATCCTCCACTTCTCTTATTTGTTCCCTGTTTGCACTTCACCCATCCAGTCATAGTGCATGGGCGGGACTATGCTCAGTGGGCAGTGTTGGGGGCTGTAGCCTACATGAGCAGGGCTAAACCGCTGTAGGCTGAATAGGTAGGGCTCACAGGACATGGGCCCTTTACTTTCAGCTCCAGCGTTAGGCAAGCCAGAGCTCCGTCCAGCAGGTGAGTGACGCTCTCGTACCTGTCTGTGAGGTCCCATGGGTTCCGACTCTCTTCTTCTCGCTCGACCAGATGGTAAAGAGTGGCAGGGTGACTGAGCCGGACTCTCAGCTGACGTGGACTGGCCGCGTCCACTCCGCCTGGAAAGCTCCCCCTCGGTCAGCCGTGTGGTCCTGTCTCCCGGGGCGAATTTGGGCCGGACCGTCTGATCCCCTCCCCGGTGCCTCCGTCGCTCCTCGCCCTCCTCCAAGGGGCGCAGTTCCTCCGGCTCTTCGTCCGTAGTGCCGGATGTGGTGGGTTCCGCCCCCGGGCGTAGCTGGAAGTCCCTTAGCTCTGCCTCCTTGTCAATGATGACCCACTCCTTGCTGTCGAAGTCCTCCTCCTCAGCGAGCGGCACGGAGCGGATGAAGGCGTTGCTGTGGGCTTCGGGGTCCACCGACGCAGAGGCCTCGTTACGGCCGCGATCGCCGCGACAAGGGTCTATGGACAGCATCTGGGCGGGCTGTGACGAGTACAGGTGACGAGATGGAGAACCTAGCATGTCCATCCGGGACCTACGGAAAGGGGACAACACCACACAAACTTACAGACTAGATGTTGAGGGTGGAGCAGCTAATACTGATGGAGTAGAAGGACCGTTGACTCGGTCAGACACGATGTATAACCGATCTGTAGCTGGTGTGTTTGTGTGCTGGGGGAGTCCTCGTCTTTCCTTACCTGAGTGAGCGCACCTGTGCACTGGGAGACTCCGCCCCTCCCCTTTGCGGTGACACAGGACACGCCCCCCGGTTTCCTTCCTCCTCCTGCCCCTGAATAAGAAGAGTTAAGAATCTAATGTAGGTCTAACAACAGTACGACACAGGAGGTGCGGTGCATCAGTGTGGATCCGCTCACTTTGCTCAGGCTGATCCGGAGTTTGTTGCGATTGAAGTCGGTGTCCTCCCAGCCCTCTCCGTCGGGGGGTGCCGGGCCACCATCCGGCCGACCAGCAGGGGGAGCGTTCTCCTGGTCACTCAAGTGCTCGTCCTGCAGAACGTCATCGGTGTTCTCTCTCTGAAGGTCACCGGGAACAGGGGTCACGTTTACCACCCTACAGAGAGAAACATCAAAGTCAAACATCACAGCGAAGTGGGCAACAAGACGAGAGTGCTAACAGGAACCTCTACAGCCTCTACAGTCTGTCTCTCAGTACAGCGGCCCGACGCCAGACTTCTGTATGTGTAGCTCAATAAATATTGATCATATCAGTCTAAATTTATCATCAGTTATTGATCCTGGTCTCCTTTATCTCCCTTCCCAACACCACCGCACTCCCACACCTCCTTCTGGGTGCAGATGTTCTCTACTGACGATGAGTATACAGTTTCATTAGGGAACGCTAGCCAACTAGCTAAAGTGTGTTAGGTGTCAAATGCTAATCGTCAGATGGAGCTAGCAGTGTTTTTAAGGGACAACAATAAGGGTGGAGGCAGGAGGTGTAGCTGAAGGTTGTTGCTTCTCTTTGAAGCTCATTTTGGACAGGGTTCCTGTTTTAGCATCCACAGCTAATAACACCAGCGTCATCTCCATCTGCTCAGGGACAACCAGACACTCCCAGCAGTGGTAATGACGTAGTGCGGAAAGCTGTTGTGTCCACTGGGTTAGGTTTTGCCTTACCCCACCATTGCTGCAGTCTGCCGTGTGTGTTGCTGCGTGGTGCTGTTGGACGTCAGCATGGCGTCTGTTCCGGTTTTCTCCCAGTCGTAGAGCTCATTCTCGGTGATGATTCGCTCCTTCATGCTGTTCTCAAACACCGACATCAGCAGCTGCACACACGTACACACAAACAACAGATTTACACAGGCATAGCGTTCCACTGCACAGCCGTACCTAGCAGTGTTACCCTGCGTTCACACCTGTGCGGTTAAAGGTCAGTCTTTTTCATTTTCCTACTAGAGATGGAGGGATGGTGGCGGTGTTTGTGCACCCAAACACTACAGAAGTAACACCGTCACATAAGCCCTATACACAGTGTTTAAGCCCTATATATCACAGTGTTAGCCAGCACAGCATTCTTGTACACAGGCACAGCATACACAACACAGCCCTATACATCACAGTGTTAGAGAGCACAGCATCACACAGCGAACAGCCACATACATCACAGTGTTAGACAGCACAGCATCACACAACACAGCGTTACACAGCACAGCCCTATACATCACAGTGTTAGAGAGCACAGTGTCACACAGCACAGCCCTATACATCACAGTGTTAGAGAGCACAGCGTCACACAGCACAGCCCTATACATCAGTGTTAAAGGGCACAGCGTCACAGTACAGCCCTATACATCACAGTGTTAGAGAGCACAGCGTCACACAGCACAGCCCTATACGTCACAGTGTCACACTGCACAGCCCTATACATCACAGTGTTAGACAGCACAGCACAGTGGGCGTTCACACTGCACACACATACAGCCCTATACCCTATACATCACAGTGTTAGACAGCACAGCGTCACACTGCACAGCCCTATACATCACAGTGTCACACTGCACAGCCCTATACATCACAGTGTTAGACAGCACAGCGTCACACAGCACAGCCCTATACATCACAGTGTTAGACAGCACAGCGTCACACAGCACAGCCCTATACATCACAGTGTCACACTGCACAGCCCTATACATCACAGTGTTAGACAGCACAGCGTCACACAGCACAGCCCTATACATCACAGTGTTAGACAGCACAGCGTCACACAGCACAGACCTATACATCACAGTGTTAGACAGCACAGCGTCACAGCACAGACCTATACATCACAGTGTTAGACAGCACAGCGTCACAGCACAGTCCTATACATCACAGTGTTAGCCAGCACAGCGTCACACACTACAGCCCTATACATCACAGTGTTAGCCAGCACAGCGTCACATTGCACAGCCCTATACATCACAGTGTCACACTGCACAACCCTATACATCACAGTGTTAGACAGCACAGCATCACACTGCACAGCCCTATACATCACAGTGTTAGACAGCACAGCGTCACACACTACAGCCCTATACATCACAATGTTAGACAGCACAGCATCACACAGCACAGCCCTATACATCACAGTGTTAGACAGCACAGCGTCACACAGCACAGCCCTATACATCACAGTGTTAGACAGCACAGCGTCACACACTACAGCCCTATACATCACAGTGTTAGACAGCACAGCGTCACACACTACAGCCCTATACATCACAGTGTTAGACAGCACAGTCACACACTACAGCCCTATACATCACAGTGTTAGACAGCACAGCGTCACACACTACAGCCCTATACATCACAGTGTTAGACAGCACAGCATCACACACCACAGCCCTATACATCACAGTGTTAGACAGCACAGCATCACACAGCACAGCCCTATATATCACAGTGTTAGAGAGCACAGTGTCACACACTACAGCCCTATACATCAGTGTTAGACAGCACAGCATCACATACTACAGCCCTATACATCACAGTGTTAGACAGCACAGCGTCACACACTACAGCCCTATACATCACAGTGTTAGACAGCACAGCATCACGCACTACAGCCCTATACATCACAGTGTTAGACAGCACAGCATCACACACTACAGCCCTATACACAGTGTTAGATAGCACAGTCATCACAGTGTTATCACAGTGTTAGACAGCACAGCGTCACACACTACAGCCCTATATATCACAGTGTTAGACAGCACAGCGTCACACACTACAGCCCTATACATCACAGTGTTAGACAGCACAGCGTCACACACTACAGCCCTATACATCACAGTGTTAGACAGCACAGCGTCACACACTACAGCCCTATACATCACAGTGTTAGACAGCACAGCGTCACACAGCACAGCCCTATACATCACAGTGTTAGACAGCACAGCGTCACACACTACAGCCCTATACATCACAGTGTTAGACAACACAGCGTCACACAGCACAGTCCTATACATCAGTGTTAGACAGCACAGCGTCACACAGCACAGTCCTATACATCACAGTGTTAGACAGCACAGCGTCACACACTACAGCCCTATACATCACAGTGTTAGACAGCACAGTCACACACTACAGCCCTATACATCACAGTGTTAGACAGCACAGTCACACACTACAGCCCTATACATCACAGTGTTAGACAGCACAGCGTCACACACTACAGCCCTATACATCAGTGTTAGACAGCACAGCGTCACACACTACAGCCCTATACATCACAGTGTTAGACAGCACAGCGTCACACAGCACAGCCCTATACATCACAGTGTTAGACAGCACAGTCACACAGCACAGCCCTATACATCACAGTGTTAGACAGCACAGTCACACAGCACAGCCCTATACATCACAGTGTTAGACAGCACAGCGTCACACACTACAGCCCTATATACATTAGAGAGCACAGTGTTAGCACAGCCCACAGCATGTCAGACACATACGTCACACCTATATATATCACAGTGTTAGACAGCACAGTCACACAGCACAGCCCTATACATCACAGTGTTAGACAGCACAGCACCACACGTTAGACAGCACAGCGTCACACAGCACAGCCCTATACATCACAGTGTGTTAGACAGCACAGCGTCACACAGCAAAGCCCTATACATCACAGTGTTAGACACCACAGCGCCACTACGCAGCGCCACACGGCACAGTGTTAGTCAGTTTCTGCTCAGGTGATGTTTTTGCATACCTGGTAATCCGGTTTGGTGTAATAGTCCAGTGTCAGCACATGGTCGAGGAAGATGTGGAATTCCGAGGGCATGTGCTTCAGCAGCATCCTGTGGTCATAACGCTCCTTCACCTGGCCAACCTGCTCCTGCACACACAACACACACCGTTTACTGTCCTACACTTTTATATGCATTCATATGTGTTTGTCTCATTCAACACACGCCCGAAAAGAACCCGCACCCGGTCTTCACCGCCCCACCCTTCGAGAGGACAAACATTCAGAACATTCCCGGCGTTCCGAACGAAGTACCGTCATAGCTGGACGTTAAAGGAGTAATTCGAATTTTCTGAGCTGGGTTTGGAGATGAACTGAAAGCAGTAGACGGCTGACTGATGGCATATGGGTGCAGTACAGCGCTGCAGTACCTTGTCTTTGATCTTTCTCCAGGGCAGCTGACCGACCGCGAACTCCACCAGCATGTAGAAGAGCGACCACAGGTCATCATGGCGGCCCATTTCCTGAGGAAAGACAAACACTGCTGAGGGTCCTCGTGCCCACTGGAGGCACAGAGCTGCAGTCATATGCAAAAGTTTGAGCACCCCTGGTCCCATCTAAGCACAGTTTACAAGTTGGAATCCAGCAGGTATGTGTGTGGTGGATCAACATCCACTGCAGGGAACACACGTGTTGGTGGTGGATGTGTGAGTGGATCAGACACAGCAGTGCTGCTGGACACCTCAGGGTTACTGCTGGACTGAGAATCGTCCCCC
Source organism: Prochilodus magdalenae (assembly GCA_024036415.1). Lineage (NCBI taxonomy): Eukaryota > Metazoa > Chordata > Actinopteri > Characiformes > Prochilodontidae > Prochilodus > Prochilodus magdalenae. The sequence goes on from JAMWET010000944.1 coordinate 49,532, forward strand.
AACCAAAACTATCCAGCCAACAGCGTCCTGTGGACGGGTAGTGTCCTGTGGGGCAGCGTCCTGTGGGTAGCGTCCTGTGGGCAGTGTCCTGTGGGGCAGTGTCCTGTGGGTAGCGTCCTGTGGGGCAGCGTCCTGTGGGGCAGCGTCCTGTGGGCAGCGTCCTGTGGGCAGTGTCCTGTGGGGCAGCGTCCCGTGTCCACTGATGAAGGGCTAGAGGATGACCAACACTGCACTGTGCAGCAGCAGATGAGCTATCGTCTCTGACTGTCCATCTACAAGGTGGACCAGCAAGGTAGGAGTGTCTAATAGAGTGGACAGTGAGTGGACACAGTGTCTAAACACTCCAGCAGCACTGCTGTGTCTGATCCACTCACATCAGCACCACCCACACTAACACACCACCACCACCACGTCAGTGTCACTGCAGTGCTGAGAATGATCCGCCACCCACATCATACCTGCTCTGTGGTGGTCCTGTGGGGGTCCTGCAGTAAAAATGTATCTGTCACTCACTTTGTTTTTGTGGGCGTTCACTGAGGCGTACCGGACAGTCCCACGGAACCCGGCTACAGTTCTGGGCTGAAACACAAATAAGTAAACAATCATTAATGACCCAAACCAAACATCAGCTCACTGACCTACACTCGCCCTAACGAGAGACTCAGTCTATACCAGAGTACCTACATTTAGAGCTTAGAGTTATACACTCGACCTAATGAGAAACTGTAGAACAGACTCAGTCTATACCACAGTACCTACATTTAGAGCTTAGAGTTATACACTCGACCTAATGAGAAACTGTAGAACAGACTCAGTCTATACCACAGTACCTACATTTAGAGCTTAGAGTTATACACTCGCCCTAATGAGAAACTGTAGAACAGACTCGGTATATACCACAGTACCTACATTTAGAGCTTAGAGTATACACTCCACCTAATGAGAAACTGTAGTCTAACCACAGTACTACATTTAGAGTTTAGTCTATACCACCAGAGAACCTACAGACTCAGTCTATACCACAGTACCTACATTTAGAGTTTAGTTATACACTCGCCCTAATGAGATACTGTAGAACAGACTCAGTCTATACCACAGTACCTACATTTAGAGCTTAGAGTATACACTCCACCTAATGAGAAACTGTAGAACAGACTCAGTCTATACCACAGTACCTACATTTAGAGCTTAGAGTTATACACTCCACCTAATGAGAAACTGTAGAACACACTCAGTCTATACCACAGTACCTACATTTAGAGCTTAGAGTTATACACTCCACCTAATGAGAACCTGTAGAACAAGCTCAGTCTATACCACAGTACCTACATTTAGAGCTTAGAGTATACACTCCACCTAATGAGAAACTGTAGAACAGGCTCAGTCTATACCACAGTACCTACATTTAGAGCTTAGAGTTATACACTCGACCTAATGAGAAACTGTAGAACAGACTCAGTCTATACCACAGTACCTACATTTAGAGTTTAGAGTTATACACTCGACCTGGCACAGAACAAATACAACTCTGCCTGATTTGTTAATGTGACCTATTACCCACTTACAGAATAGCAATTTATATTTGTGGGCGGAGCATTGACAGATTAATTCCTAACTGGAATTTTAATTAGAGGCAAAAACTTTCACCTAAAAGCTTTCTAGCTTAATGGCAGAACAAAGTGATGAAATGGAAATCAAAATTTAAAAAAAATTCTAAAATCCCATTATCAGGAAGATCATTGTGTTCATGCTGAAACAGAGAAATACAGGCAGGTAGAACTAAAGAACGTAGGTGGATATGGTGAAACTCACGATGACCCTCTGTCTGTACAGTAGGGGGCAGTGTTTGCAGAGGCAGGCAGGTGGGGGGGGGCATGCACATCTGAAATCAAAACTCCACAAAATGCTGAAACATAAAAAAATACAAAAAAATAATAAAAATCGAGAGAAATAATTCAACAGAAAAGCATGGAATGTATAAAAAGTCAATGAAGACAAAAAATTATTAATTATGAAAAGTTATTTATCAGGTCAGTATGTGTTTACCTGCCCAGAAAAACACTAATATTAGAATAAACACAAATAATACATACATATAAAAAATATAGTGTATATATATAGATATTATATATATATATATATATATATTAAATCAGGGGCTATATATATATAAAAATATCTTTCCCCAGGGCAAGGAGTAAAAAAAACAAAAAAAAAACCAAACATATATATATATATATATATATATATGTTTGGTTTTTTTTTTGTTTTTTTATATATATATATATATATATATATCTTTTTTTTTTTCCCTGCACACACACACACACATATATATGTTTCACATATATATTTTTTTTCTTTATATATATATTTTTTTATTGACTTACAAAAGTTTTAGTATTTATTTTATTTAGTATTTGATATTTATTTATTTTAGTATTTATAGTATTTATATTTATTTTGTGGCTGTCCAATGAAAACAATGCATCTCCATTTTGGTCGGTTTTTATTTTTTGGCATCATTTGATCACATGAGCTGCTGATTACACTGGGTGGACATTTCACGATGAATGGATCACCAGAAATATTCAACACATGCCTGGAAAAACGTCTGGTTCCATTGACTTACATTCAAACTAAATCAGGTTTTTGCCCTCTCCTGTAAACTGCATATCTGGCACAGTGGTTAATTGAAATGTCCTTTTTAATGACATACATTACCCAACACGAGCAACGTGCATTTGAAATGGGATTACGGCATTTTTTATATTTAAGAGCTCATGAGTCAAAAACATTTACTGCTACAGTGCAAATACCAAGTTGTTAAAAAGCCCAGTATTATAAATAATTAATACCAAAATATAAAAGATACAATATTAATCAGTTTAGAGATATAAAAGGCCATTTAGACATGCAATCCTGCAGCATGACTCCATGTGTTTAAACCCAGAACAATTCTCAAAAATGTCAAGCATCTAGCGCCAACAGCCCACACGTTATGAGGTTATGATGTATTAATGTTAGTCACTTCTCCTGCAGCAATCACTGTTCAAGAAAAAACACTGCTGGGCCAATCTAGCCTGGCGTAAATCTCCGTACAGGTCCGCCGCGCTCAGCAGAACAGGAGAGAACCAGGTATTTATACAGTTCTCATTATTTATTCATATCATGTTCGGAATCACACTGAACACCCGCCACACCATCGCTAATGGAGCACTGTCCACTGAAACCTCTCCACACTCCCTGTGAAGGTCAGAGAGGGTCAGCACACACATACTGACCTATAATACTACTGAAAGACAAAGAGAGAGGTATATATAATATATGAGAGAGAGAGAGAGAGAGAGGGAGAGAGAGAGAGGGGAGAGAGAGAGAGAGAGAACATCCTCTCCAGCTGAGCCTGGGGGCATCGTGGACTGACGCATTCACCAACATTAAATATTCAAACTACTGCATACAGAGAGAGTGAGAAAGCGAGAGAGAGAGGGGGGCATGGGGGAGGAAGAAAGAGAAAACAGAGAGAGGAGAGTGAAAATAAGAAAAATGTGAGGGAGGAAGAAACAGGTAAAGAGAAAAGAGAGAATGAAGGGAGTGAGAGGTCGAGAGAGAAGGAGATCACATTTTGATCAGAAGGAGATCATTTTTTGTCTGTTTGCAAGTTTTTTAACTTTTAACACGCAAAACTAGCCACCACACTAAAACTAGCTACCACAAAAGTTAACCAGAACGCTAACCACCTAACCAAAAACTAGCCACCACGCTAAAACTAGCCACCACACAAAAACTAGCCACCACCCAAAAACTAACCACCACGCTAAAACTAACCACCACGCTAAAACTAGCCACCACACTAAAACTAGCCACCACGCAAAAACTAACCACCACGCTAAAACTAACCACCACGCTAAAACTAGCCACCACGCTAAAACTAGCCACCACGCAAAAACTTACCACCACCCAAAAACTAGCCACCACGCTAAAACTTACCACCACGCAAAAACTAACCACTACCCAAAAACTAGCTACCAAGCAAAAACTAGCCACCACGCTAAAACTAGCCACCACGCTAAAACTTACCACCACCCAAAAACTAACCACCACGCTAAAACTAGCCACCACGCTAAAACTAGCCACCACGCTAAAACTAGCCACCAAGCAAAAACTAGCCACCACACAAAAACTAGCCACTTACGCGTGTCGCTAAAACTGTCACCACCTTATTAGCCACCACTCAAAACCTAAAAGTAGCCACCACCCAAGAAAAAACCACCACGCAAAAACTGCCACAGTAAAAACACCAGCTGCTGTGCCTCAGTAAGGACGTCTCCACTGCCCACACTCAAAAACTAGCCAACATGCAAAAACTGGCCAGTGCGTTATTGTGTGTCGGCTGTGGTAGCCACCTTGTAGCTTCACTTGCTACCAAATAAAAGAAGCTAAAACTAACCACACTCCAAAGCCACCACGCTAAAACTAACCACCACGCTTAAACTACGAGGGGAAACTACTGGAGAGCGTGATGGTGGACGCTCTACCCAAAAACTAACCACCACGCTACGACCGAATCCTGACTAAGAGCAGACCAGTCTGCTTCACTGCGAGGGCAGTGGTCCTGACCACTAAGCACAGGGAGCTGGACAGAGTAACATACCGGTCGCACTTCTCCATTGGTGTTGGTGTACTGCCGGGCGAGCCCGAAATCCAACATGTAGCACTTCCTGTAGGTGGACGGCAGTCTCCCCATGGCGAAATTAGACTGAACACAGACAGGAGTTAGTTCATTAATTATCAGCTTGTGTACAGGTGCCTAGCCACCACAGGTAAAAACTTGTGTACAGGTGTTTCTGTACACAGGTGCCTGGGTTGTGTACAGGTGTCAAAAAAACTAGCCACCAGGTACAGGTGCTTTCTGTACAGTCGTGCCTGGGTTGTGCTTACAGGTGTCTGGGTCAAGATCAGAACAACAGGACAGTCTGGGTTGTGTGTGCCTCAGGTGACGTTTCTGTACAGGTGTCATGCTAAACTGGTGTACAGTGCGGTGTGTCTGTACAGGTGTCTGTAGCTTCATTGCTAAAATGAAAGAAGCAAACTTCACACTCCAAACACGCCTCTGGAGTACGAGGGGAAACTGGAGAGCGTGATGGTGGAGGTCTACAGTCTCTACGACAGGTGTCTGACTAAGTTGTGTACAGGTGCTTCACTGCGAGGGCAGTGGTCCTGGGTTGTGTACAGGTGTTTCTGTACCGGTCGTCTCCATTGTGTACAGGTGTTGCCGGGCGAGCCCGAAATCCAACAGGTGTCTGGGTTGTGTACAGGTGTTTCTGTACAGGTGTCTGGGTTGTGTACAGGTGTTTCTGTACAGGTGTCTGGGTTGTGTACAGGTGTTTCTGTACAGGTGTCTGGGTTGTGTACAGGTGTTTCTGTACAGGTGTCTGGGTTGTGTACAGGTGTCTGGGTTGTGTACAGGTGTCTCTGTACAGGTGTCTGGGTTGTGTACAGGTGTTTCTGTAAAGGTGTCAGGGTTGTGTACAGGTGTCTGGGTTGTGTACAGGTGTTTCTGTACAGGTGTCAGGGTTGTGTACAGGTGTCTGGGTTGTGTACAGGTGTTTCTGTACAGGTGTCTGGGTTGTGTATAGGTGTCAGGGTTGTGTACAGGTGTCAGGGTTGTGTACAGGTGTTTGGGTTGTGTACCGGTTTGATGTCTCTGTGCAGGAAGCCCACTGAGTGAATGGCTTCAATGGCCTCCAGGATCTGCTTGCCCAGTCGCAGAGTGGTGCTCATGGTGAAGGTTCCTCGTGGCTGACTCCGCCTTAGATCTGCCAGGTTACGGCCCTGACAGACACACACACACACACACACACACACACACACACACACACACACGCATACACACACACATACACACACATACACACATACACACATACATATACATATATATATATAACACCTCATGTTCCATATTTTCTAGTTTTTATTATACTTAATTTCACTCTGTATTTACATAGTAAAATTATCATCAGTGTACACAGTGAGTAGCTGAATAATCACCGCAGTGCTGGTTTTAATGTAGAAGGAAGAGACTGGTTACCTGAAGCTGCATGACGACATAGTTGAATTTATCATTTCTTCCACAACCAATAAACTTGCACACATGGTTTTTACCTAAAAGAAGACAAAATGTAAATGTAGGGGTTAGGGGTTCAGTGTAAATGTAAGGGTTAGGGGTTCAGTGTAAATGTAAGGGTTAGGGGTTCAGTGTAAATGTAGGGGTTAGGGTTTAGTGTAAATGTAGGGGTTAGGGGTTTAGTGTAAATGTAGGGGTTAGGGGTTAAGTGTAAATGTAGGGGTTAGGGGGTTCAGTGTAAATGTAAGGGTTAGGGGTTCAGTGTAAATGTAAGGGTTAGGGGTTCAGTGTAAATGTAGGGGTTAGGGTTTAGTGTAAATGTAGGGGTTAGGGGTTTAGTGTAAATGTAGGGGTTAGGGGGTTTAGTGTAGATGTAGGGGTTAGGGGGTTTGGTGTAAATGTAGAGGTTAGGGGTTTAGTGTAAATGGAGGGGTTAGGGGTTTAGTGTAAATGTAGGGGTTAGGGTTTAGTGTAAATGTAGGGGTTAGGGGGTTTAGTGTAAATGTAGGGGTTAGGGGTTAAGTGTAAATGTAGGGGTTAGGGGGTTTAGTGTAAATGTAGGGGTTAGGGTTTAGTGTAAATGTAGGGGTTAGGGGTTTAGTGTAAATGTAGGGGTTAGGGGGTTTAGTGTAAATGTAGGGGTTAGGGGGTTCAGTGTAAATGTAGGGGTTAGGGTTTAGTGTAAATGTAGGGGTTAGGGGTTAAGTGTAAATGTAGGGGTTAGGGGTTAAGTGTAAATATAGGGGTTAGGGTTTAGTGTAAATGTAGGGGTTAGGGTTTAGTGTAAATGTAGGGGTTAGGGGTTTAGTGTAAATGTAGGGGTTAGGGGTTTAGTGTAAATATAGGGGTTAGGGGGTTTAGTGTAAATGTAGGGGTTAGGGGTTTAGTGTAAATGTAGGGGTTAGGGGTTTAGTGTAAATGTAGGGGTTAGGGGTTTAGTGTAAATGTAGGGGTTAGGGTTTAGTGTAAATGTAGGGGTTAGGGTTTAGTGTAAATGTAGGGGTTAGGGGTTTAGTGTAAATGTAGGGGTTAGGGGGTTTAGTGTAAATGTAGGGGTTAGGGGGTTTAGTGTAAATGTAGGGGTTAGGGGTTTAGTGTAAATGTAGGGGTTAGGGGTTTAGTGTAAATGTAGGGGTTAGGGGTTTAGTCTGCCGTAAGCTGTATGACATCTTTCTGAGTCTCCATCACATGACCGCGGTCACGTCCGCCTCATTACTGCCACTTCCTGCAGAACATGCTATTACATCAGAGCTCCATGAGCCTCCTCCAGGGTGGAGAAGATCTGAGCCTTAAACTCATTCATGGTGGAGGGATACGTGCTGCAGGGTGCGGTGAGGTCGAATAGTCCCCCAAAGAAGCTTTCCAGATATTCCCATCATCAAGATTCCATATACATTCAGAAGACCTGTCTAGGTTTACTGGTGGTTCTAGATAGTGTCTATATGTGTGTTAAGGATATGAAGACCCCTGGTTACCATCACATAGCTAAGCCCGGAATTTTCTGTGTCATGCTATCCAGGTCAGGGAGGATGTAGCGCTCTGAAGTGAGCCCACGGGACCGTCCTCGACATTCCCGATTTCCAAAGCTCTACTAGGGAGCTTTCAGGGCATCCTTGCAGGGACGTTAGGGCCACCTTGGCATTTTCATCTTCACCAAGGGAGATGGCTCACATGGCTAAGACGAATCACACGGACAGTCCTTCAGAGAGCTGTGCCAAGCAAGGTGGGAATACTGGGAATACTGGCCCTGCTGAGACGGTAAGGTGCCGTGTACTTGGATTTCAGTGAGGGTGAACTGTGCTACATCAGCCTCACTCTCTCCAGAAGGTCCAAAGACCCCTAGGTGGAATTTCCACCATCGGCGGTTCCACATGCCCAGACAGGCTGAGCTGAGCATTGTTCCGGAAGCTAGTTCCAGAAGCACTTCTCAGTGTTTGGTACTACAGACGTGTGGGGAGGTTCTGGTAAAGCTGTGATGGAGCTCCTACCCTGCAGTTTCTTCAGCACGGCCACCTCCATCTTCAGCACCTGTTTGGGCTGCTGGGCCGACTCAACCTTCAGCGCCACGTTCTCCCGGGTCAGCAGGTCCAGCGCCTCGTAAATCTCCCCAAACCCGCCGCCGCCAATCTTCTTCAGCTGCACAGAGCAAACAGACCATCAGTCCTGCACAGCAATGGTGGAGGAACTAGGGTTAATCCCATCCCATTATATCATCCGGTATAATCCTGTATGATCACAAACAACTTAGAATTCACACTGCTCTCATTTACCTAGAACCACAAACACATTACAATTCACACTGCTCTCATTTACCTAGAACCACAAACACTCATTTACCTAGAACACAAACACAAACACATTACAATTACCTAGAACCACAAACACATTACAATTCACACTGCTCTCATTTACCTAGAACCACAAACACATTACAATTCACACTGCTCTCATTTACCTAGAACTACATAAACACATTACAATTCACACTGCTCTCATTTACCTAGAACCACAAACACATTACAATTCACACTGCTCTCATTTATCTAGAACCACATAAACAAATTATAATTCACACTGCTCTCATTCATCTAGAACCACATAAACACGTTACAATTCACACTGCTCTTATTTATCTAGAACTACAATAACACATTAATTCACACTGCTCTCATTTACCTAGAACCACATAAACACTTATAATCTGCACTGGTCTTACTGATCTAGAACCACATAAACCAAATCCTCACCGCTTTTATTTATCTAGAACCACACCAGCCCCTTTTATCTAGAACTACATAAACACATAATTCACACTGCTCTTACTGATCTAGAACTACATGAACACATTAAAATCCACACTGCTCTTATTTATCTAGAACCACATAAACACATTACAATTCACACTGCTTTTATTTATCTAAAACCACATAAACACACTCAGCCCTGCTCTTATTTATCTAGAACCACATAAATACATTACAATTCACACTGCTCTTATTTATCTAGAACCACATAAATACATTACAATTCACACTGCTCTTATTTATCTAGAACCACATAAATACATACAAACAATGCTGCTTTTATTTATCTAGAACCACATAAACACATTACAATTTACACTGTTCTCATTTATGTAGAACCACAAACAATTCACACTGCTCTTATTTAACTAGAACCTCATAAACACAATTCACACTGCTCTTATTTATTTAGAACCACAAACACATACAATCCATGCTGCTTTTATTTATCTAGAACCGCATAAACACATTACAATTTACACCGTTCTCATTTATCTAGAACCACATAAACACAATTCACACTGCTCTTATTTATCTAGAACCACATAAACACATACAATCCATGCTGCTTTTATTTATCTAGAACCACATAAACACATTACAATTTACACCGTTCTCATTTATCTAGAACCACAAAACACAATTCACACTGCTTTTATTTATCTAGAACCACATAAACACAATCAGCACTGCTCTCATTTATCTAGAACCACATAAACACTTACAATCCAAACTGCTTATTTATCTAGAACCACATAAACACATTTCAATTTACACCGTTCTCATTTATCTAGAACAACATAAACACAATTCACACTGCTCTTATTTATCTAGAACCACATAAACATAATTCACACTGCTCTTATTTATCTAGAACCACATAAACACATACAATCCATGCTGCTTTTATTTATCTAGAACCACATAAACACTTAAAATCCAATCTGCTTATTTATCTAGAACCACATAAACACATTTCAATTTACAATGTTCTCATTTATCTAGAACAACATAAACACAATTCACACTGCTCTTATTTATCTAGAACCACATAAACATAATTCACACTGCTCTTATTTATCTAGAACCACATAAACACATACAATCCATGCTGCTTTTATTTATCTAGAACCACATAAACGCGTGTAAATCCATATCTGGGACACCGTATGTGTGAACACAGCAGGCCGGTTAGGCGGATGGTGGGTTAGTAGTGCCTCCTCTTAGTGAACCTGCTGCCCTCTGTGTGTTCGGTTCCTCCTGACCACACCACTCCGGCAGCACCACACGCAGGGAGCGCTGCATCAGCCGTGTGAAGCTCTTCCTCCCTGTGATGCTTCCTGACAGGTGGCTCTCGGAGACTAGGACCTAGCGAGCCATAAAACCGGGTCTTACGCAATCTACCGCTCAGCGCAGGCACAGGGAGCCGAGTTCCAGGACTCCTGCGGACCTGACTCTCACGCAGGGAGGCACATCGCCTCTGACTCGAGTGCCTCTGTCCCTCACAGCGCCACGGTGACTCTTGTTGTTGTCATCTCATTAACTTGTCTCCAAGTTCCAGGTCTAATTCCCACGAGTCGTCCAGCACCATCGGCAGACGGCTGCACCACGCAGGACTACATGCACACAGACCGTTACCACGACTGTCCTTAACACCACGTCACCGTCACCAAACACTGCAGTGGTGTCGTACCAGACTGTCATGGAGTGACTCAGAATGGCAGCGGGTCATCTTCAGTGACGAGTCCCGCTTTAGTCTTGGTGGAGACGCCCAACGAATCCGTGTGTGGAGGCACCGTGGTCAGCACCAAGATGAACGGTTTGTCGTCACACGCCCAGAAGGCCTGGTGTCCCTCCACCTCCACCCCTACCGCACCATCTGCAGGAACTGTGTGAGGATGTTCAAGCTGCATGGGATGGATTATCACAGGACTCCATTAGGAACCTCTACAGCTCCATACCGAGACGTCTGGCGTGTTGGGTTAGCGAACACGGCGGCCCGACGCCATACTGAGAGACAGACTTCTGTATGTGTAGCTCAATAAATATTGATCATATCAGTCTAAACTTATCACCAGTTATTGATCCTGGTCACCTTCATCTTCCTTCCCAACACCACCGCACCCCCACACCTCCTTCTGGGTGCAGCTGTTTGTTTGGTGAGCGTATGTGTATATTACCGTATAGCGTCTGTGATCCTGCACCGTTCTGTTTCCGTAGCTACAAAGAAGCTGGACTCACCACTTTCCAGCGGTCCTTCACCATGCAGTTCGGGGGCAGGATGTCCTGCTGCTCCGAGCCGCCGTTCATGTTGCCGTTGTCTTGCAGCACTGGCGCTAGACACTGCCAACCCGACAGCACGCGGGCCGCGCCCAGCTTAAACGACCCATTTATCTGTAGAGAAGCGGCCATACGCCAACACAGACACACATACACACAAGCCGCACGTTAGCACCGCACACCTCCTCATCCTGTTCCTCTAGAAAACACAGGTTCCTACGTTGGGGCGGCTTGGGCCTCCGGTCCTAGGACCCTTTACGTAACGTGGGAGTTCTTGAAACTGTGGAAAGGTTCCTCACTCACAAACCTAATTTACAAAACGAAGGGTTCTTTAAGAATGCGGTTCTCCTAGAGCCCTTCTGGAGCCCGTCTTGGCAGGGTGGTCCTGAATTTGCAGACCTGGAACACGGGTTTGAGCGGGTTGGAGCAGTAAACTGGGATCCTGTGAGCTGAGTTTGACCAACGTTTTGTTCATGAGCCGCTAATTCATAACGCTCTGGGAGCCGTTAGCTGTGCTAGCCTGCTGAGATGTTTGAATGGAGTCCCGCTATTAGCTGGCCCATATACTCCCTGACCCAATTCCAGAGAAGCCGCACGAAGGAGGTGATGGCACCACGCCGGGACAAATACCATTAGAACCTGAACTGAACTGGGGTTTACAGATGTTCGAGAGGGTTCCTGCTAGAGCAGTCACCTGGTTTAGCCACTAGTTGGCGCTGTGTTAATGTCTACGTTAATGTTTATGGACGCTTTATTTTGGATAATGTTTATTCGAATAACGTCATGCGTGAAGAATTCCAAGGATATATTCAGAAACGTGTTCGAGAATTCCGCCAATGGTTCTTCACGTACGACCTTCGGAAGGCATTCGTCCATAAAAAGATATGGCGGTGGGCTAATCGCAGTATCACAGTAACAAGAACAATATTCAAAGAATATTATTTAAGTACGCTGTTTAAACCGTTTTTTTGAAATTTGAAACCGAAATTTTACATTTGAAACCAAAATTTCACATTTGAAACCAAAATTCAAAAGCAAATTTGAAAAATTTAACCAAATTTAAAATTTAAAACCAAATTTTTAATTTAAAATCAAATTCAAATGTTGAAAATATTACTGAGATTTGCCGTAAGTTGACAGTCAAGTGATGACAGGCAGGTTGAGTCAACTAATCGCTGATGATGTGGTCCGTGACAAAGCCAAAGGTTAGTCGAGCGTGAAGTGCCTTTTCCAGCAAGCCCCCGGTCGCACTGCTAGCCTTCAGGGAACCGGAAATGAGGACCCCCTTAACTTACAAACTGGTTTCTGTTTCAGGTGTACCCTAATTATTAGTCAACGGTATAGATCCAGACACCAAGAGAACTTTAGAGGGCCATAACTCGGCGAAAATAGGATACGGTCCCCAAAATACACCAGGCTTTTGTCCTCTCTGAGGCGTCCATGTTGTTAGTGCGGTAATCACATGATCAGTGACTAGTCAACATCCTGTTATAGGATCATCGTCAAGGGATAAAGTTGACTGCCTAGTGGAGAAACCCCTAGCGGTGAAAGCAAGCTGGCAGCCTACTTTAACAGGAAGGGGCTATTTGGTTGACGTGGTTGGTCAACAATGTCAAAAGGTCATAAGGGCGCCGCAACAGAAACTTAAATGCTAGAAACGATATGCATGTTGACAAACACGCAAGTAAATTTCCATCGATAGATTTTAATCATTTTTAAAGATGGGCTGCCGCAATTCCAGCGATGAGGGCTCATTGTACTCCAGGGCAGACAACTTGTTAGCGGTCATTAGCTAGCATGTAGCTAGACGAACGAAAGTTCGTTTTCTTCCCAAGGTGATAAAACCCAGTCCATGTGGACTTACGTGAGGGACTAGGTTTTGATATCGTTGGTCAGTTTAGCTTGCAAAATACAGTATATGGTAGACGGTCCATGGACCTCGGTGGGCTCCTACCGAGCGACGTTCTAACGAACTACTCTTCACTGGTGTTTCACTGATGTGTTTTTATTTATCTACATTAAGAGACATGTCAAATTCAGACAAACCCTCCGTAGTTCCTGCGCCAGGGTAGTTTTCATAGGACCCATGTAAGGTCAACATCCAAGAGGAGGGTGGGCGTTTGTTCTGGACCTTCCTTACCTTCATGAGATCCCTACAAACTTACCTTTCATCCGCTAGAAACTCAAAAACAGAACCTACATACTCCACACAGCCTCCGAGCTCTTTCTCAGAACGTTCCCACATTCAGACCAAACCATGAAGCAGAACCCGAACCCATGCTTCGTCCCATGCAGTGCCAAAGTCGCAGAGGCGGCATGCACAGATTAGTTCAGCCAACACATGCCAGCCCAGCAGAGCCCGACCGGCTTCGTCGCAGCGCTTACAGTCTCCTACGGGGAATATAGAACCGGTACGCTCTGGAACCCGAGAAATACACAAGCACAGGCGTAGGGTGCGACGGTACGCGACCGTACGCTGTTGCTAACACGTGTGCTACAACGGCTGGAGAAACATGCAGGAGACGTTGCACTAGCGCAGGACTCTCAAAGATAGCTTAGCGGATCTGCAAGACGTCAAACTGCTGGAGAGAATAAAGCAAGCTACGATGTTCCGGGTGGAGTCCATCTCACCTCAAACCCACACCAGTTAGCAATTACTCCACTAGGCTCGTCACCGCTAACCCTAACCTAGGCTAACCCTATGTTCACACTGGCAGGCGACAGGGTGACTAGCCATTTCTTATGGGAGTGTGTGATTTGTAGCCGCGATTTAGCGGCAAGCCGCAAATCTAGTCGTGATTTTCTCAACTTTATGCAAATTAATCACGACTCAGTGGATTAGCATCGTAAACGATTGGCTCCGTCAAATTATTCAAACCAATCATAGACACACATGTACATATACATCTGTAGAAAAGTGACGTGTGGAAAAGTAGCAGATATCGTTGGTGTCCAGGGAGTTAGGTCACTCGCTAACTAGCTAGGTTAGCTAGCATGCTAACCGGCCAGTATAGCTAGCCACGGATGCAAGAAGTTAGCTTTTCATATGAATTAATTGCCATTTAAAATCTTTTATAGCTAGCTTTCTTGGATCTTGTGCACGCTCATATGCAAGGACGTGAGCGGCCTCGAGCACACCCGGAAAAAGACAAACCTGGGAAGCGTTGTACTGCCTGCTAGTGTGCTACCTGCTAGCGTGCTACCTGCTAGCGTGCTACATGCTAGCGTGCTACATGCTAGCGTGAACGCAGGGTTAGATTTGAAAAGAAATCTAATTCCATCATCAATCTAATTCCACCCTCATCACCCCAAATCTAATCAACAAGACCAGAGGTTTGCTTCTTTAGCGTTAGCACATGGACAAAATACGGACTTCAAGAAGCCTGCTAGTCTTGATTTAGCCTTAGTCTCCTGAATACCGAGGTGGTCAAAATCCTACTCCATATCACTACACCATATATCCTGGAAAGTGTTCAGGGAACCTGAAAGCCCACTCTAGAGACGGCCTTTCCACAATCCCTCTTGGAAGTTCTCATAATATTCTGAACTGTCAGAGATAAACAGCAGAACACTGCCTAAACACGAGCGCTAAAGTGCTGAAGTGACCTAACTGCTCAAAGTCCAAGCCTTTTACGGCACGGTCAGACTGACAGAGCGGAATCTAAATCTTTCAGGAGCTTTTATCTCATCACTGTCCGGGGCTAGGCCGAAGCACTGTGCTGATAGCGTATGGAAACATTAGCCTCCCCATCTACAGTAATACACCTTCCGGTTAACCCTGCGGAAAGAGCCATCTCAGCGCTGCTCAGCTAATTTTATCTGCCCCCGCTCTCCAGAGTCCGAAAGGATACAGTTGCCATAGCAAAGGAAGGAAGTCTCCAGCAGCAGGAAAACAGGACAGACCACGGGATAGAGAACACATCACCCCGCATGTCCTACACACAACCATCAACTACTTATATAACCCATATACCTCACAGTATACGTCTTATAACCCATATACCCCAAAGTATACATCTTATATAACCCATTTACTCCACGGTATACGTCTTATAACCCATATACCCCACAGTATACCTCTAATATAACCCATATACCTCACAGTATATGTCTTATATAACGCATATACCCCCAGTATACGTCTTTTATAACCCATATACCCCACAGTATACCTCTAATATAACCCATATACCTCACAGTATATGTCTCATATAACCCATATACCCCCAGTATACGGCTTATATAACCCATATACCCCACAGTATACCTCTAATATAACCCATATACCCCCAGTATACGGCTTATATAACCCATATACTCCACAGTATACGTCTTATATAAACCATATATCACTCAACATACCTCTAATATAACCCATAGTATACGTCTTATATAACCCATATACTCCACAGTATATGTCTTATAACCCATACACCCCAAAGTATACTTCTTATATAAACCATATATCACTCAACATACCTCTAATATAACCCATATACCCCACAGTATACGTCTTATATAACCCATATACTCCACAGTATACGTCTTATAACCCATATACCCCACAGTATACGTCTTATATAAACCATATACTCCACAGTATACGTCTTATAACCCATATACCCCACAGTATACGTCTTATATAACCCATATACCCCACAGTATACGTCTTATATAACCCATATACCCCACAGTATACGTCTTATATAACCCATATACCCCACAGTATACGTCTTATATAACCCATATACCTCACAGTATACGTCTTATATAACCCATATACCTCACAGTATACGTCTCATATAACCCATATACATCTTATATAACCCATATACCTCACAGTACACCTCTATTATAACCCATATACACCACAGTATACGTCTTATATAACCCATATACCCCACAAAATATGTCTTATATAACCCATATACCCCACAAAATATGTCTTATATAACCCATATACCCCAAAGCATACGTCTTATATAACCCATATACCCCACAGTATAAGTCTTATATAACCCATATACCTCACAGTATACGTTTTATATAACCCATATATCACTCAACATACCTCTATTATAACCCATATACACCACAGTATACGTCTTATATAACCCATATACCCCACAAAATATGTCTTATATAACCCATATACCCCAAAGCATACGTCTTATATAACCCATATACCTCACAGTATACATCTTATAACCCATATACCCCACAGTATACGTCTTATATAACCCATATACCCCACAATATACGTCTTATATAACCCATATACCCCAAAGTATACGTCTTATATAACCATATACCCCACAGTATACGTCTATATAACCCATATTTCACTCAACATACCTCTAATATAACCCATATACCCCACAGTATACATCTTATATAACCCATATACCTCACAGTATACATCCTATATGATTCATATACCCCACAGTATACCTCTAATATAACCCATATACCCCACAGTATATGTCTTATAACCCATATACCCCAGTATACGTCTTATAACCCATATATGTGACCCACATACCCTACAATATATTTTATATAACCCACATAGCCCACAATATACGTCCTATAAAACCCACATACCCCACGATATACTCCACATACCACTCGACATTCATTTTATATAACCCACATATCCCACAACATACTTCTTATATAGTCCACATACCCACAAACATACTCTTCATACCTCTCAAAGTACTTATACCCATCAGCGTATTGTATGTACTATGTACTCCTTAATGTACACTACATACCCCTCGACATACTGAACATACCCCGTGTATACTCTATGTACCCCTGAATGTACTCCACATACCCTTCAGTGTCCTCCACACCTTCCATATTCCTCTCACATATTTCAAATCTCCTCAACATACTCCACAACATACTCCACATAACCCTTTATGTACTCCAGACCCATATACTCCATATACTCCCATATGTCCAAATACTCCTCGATGATCTCCACACACCCCTCATCATGCTCCAAATACCCCTCATTGTTCTTCATTTCCCTCACCATACTCCACACATCTCTCAATGGATTCCACATACACACTCACCGTACTCCACATGTTTCTCACCATACTCCACATACTCCTCATCATACTCCACATACTGAACCTCTCAGTGTATTTTACATACTCTTCAATGTTCTCCAAATACTCCTTGTCTTTTTTTGCACAAACAACGATTTTTCACAGACCACATACTCTACATAACCTTCAACATACTCCGCATAACCTTCACCATATTCCACGTAACAACATACTCCACATAACCTTGAACATAGTCTACATAACCATCAACATACTCCACATAACAACATACTCCACATAACCTTCACCATACTCCACGTAACAACATACTCCACATAACAACATACTCCACATAACCTTTAACATACTTCACATAACCTTCACCATACTCCACATAACAACATACTCCACATAACCTTCACCATACTCCACATAACAACATACTCCACATAACAACATACTTCACATAACCTTCACCATACTCCACATAACAACATACTCCACATAACCTTCACCATACTCCACGTAACAACATACTCCACATAACCTTCACCATACTCCACAAACCTTCACTATACTCCACATAACCTTCACCATACTCCACATAACCTTCACCATACTCCACATAACCTTCACCATACTCTACATAACAACATACACCACATAACCTTTAACATACTCCACATAACCATCAACATACTCCACGTAACAACATACTCCACATAACCTTCACCATACTCCACATAACCTTCACCATACTCCACATAACCTTCACCATACTCCACATAACAACATACTCCACATAACCTTCACCATACTTCATGTAACAACATACTCCACATAACAACATTCTCCACATAACCTTTAACATACTCCACATAACCTTCACCATACTCCACGTAACAACATACTCCACATAACCTAACATACTCCACATAACCTTTAACATACTCCACATAACCTTCACCATACTCCACGTAACATACTCCACATAACCTTGACCATACTCCACGTAACAACATACTCCACATAACCTTTAATATACTCCACATAACCTTCAACATACTCCACACAACCTCCACTTTACCCCACCATATTCCCACATACCTCACCTCCCACTTTTCCCTGAACATACCCTTCCCATGTCCACAAATTACCCAGAGTACTCCCATATTACCCCACATACATCACTCCACATCCACCAGATCATACTCCCACATTCCCACACCCCACCGCCATATTACTCCCCCGACACCCTCTTACTGTACAGTGTACGGAGACTACAAGGCTAACCGTCCCGCAATCAGCTGCAAGCACGCAGTGGGGCAGGGGTTGGGAGGGGGGTAGGGGAGTCATTCGGGTTTCCTGGATCAATACAGTATGGAATCATCCAGTAACTCCTACCAGGAGAGGGAAGCTGCGGCAGCCATTTAGTGCTCAAACCTTATCAAAGAAGTGAAAAGTGCAGTCGCTAATGAACTCTCACCATATTCATTAACCTTATGTCTCACAAATATCACCAAATTAGTGGACGAGAAAGCTCTCCTCAGACAGCCTACAAGCCAAAACAGAACAAGAGAGGACATTTATTACAGCTGCTTCATTTATTATAGGCTTCTTATGATCCATATTTAATCTCAAACATTAGACTGTCAATCAGGGGTCTCAAACTAGCGGGACACAAGCTCTTTCTCTCTGGAGGTGAGTTACAATCCCATACACCAATACACCAATCAGGAAAAACTGAAAATGAGGAGTTTGGTGCCAATGGGCTCTTATGTTAGCTAGCTACAGCTAGCGCACCTAGCTAACGTTAGCTCCCGCTGGCTAACACCAAAATGGCCCTGCGTGGAGACCCTTGACTAGACTGTGGGTTTTACAGGGTGCGTCTTGCTATGAACCCGCATCTTCATGTTTTGGTTGTTAGCTCTTCAGCTAAAGCTAATATAGTTAGCCTGAGCTAGGTAGCTAGCTATTTTCATCAAATAGAAACAAGAAACACCCTATAAAACCCACAGACTACATTGAGTATCTGCAAAAGTCCCATTTGGCTTTGCCTGTATGTGCTAACTTTAGCTAGCTAGCTAGCGTTAGAGCCCTGTGGCACCTAACATTGCTTTTTCTTCGTTGGTGTGAGAACTGTAGCTCGTCTTATCAACTACAGACTCTCCTCGTCTCTTTCCCTTCACCAGGAAAGTGCTAGAACGATAACTGAGAAGCTTTCTGGGCCTATTCAAGAATCGAGAGCCACAGCCAGTACCGTTAGAGGCTACGACACGGACACGTAAGTCGCTACAACCCGCCAGCCTGCTAGCGAATCTCTGGAGCCCAAAACATGGTACTCGGGCCAGCCTTAGTTGTCACTGTAGTGCATGACAATGATATTTATCATTGTCTACTGACTGAAGACCACCTGGGTAGTGGCAAAAGGCCACCGTGAGTTTGAGACCCCTGAATTAAAGCCGGGTTGAGCTCAGTTGGAATCCTGCGAATATACGACACTGTGTATATACATTCACCATGGGGTCATCAACAGGTCACTCTCTCTCTCACACACACACACACACACACACAGGCCGTAAAGGTGACCAGCGAGCCCACACATGCATGCGGCAGCACAGTGAAGCAGGAAAAGGGGTGTGCAGCTGGACATTACAAAAACAACAACAACAACAACAACAAAAATGAGGTCACCGTTAGGAACATCTCCGGTGTAAACTGAACACAGGGAACACAATGTGCACACACAGCAAAATGAACACACAGTGATGGGGAAAACTGCTGGATGCTCCAAACAGGCCACACACAGAGACAAACACATTCACTTCCTGAACACATTAACGCTAACCTTCCACACCCCCGACCACAAAACGGTGAGGGTCAGCTTTCACAGCGTGCAGAACTCCTATTCCTACAGGCTTTCTAATTGAGCCGCTCCCAGTGGTGGTGAAGGTAACCAGACGTCCCCCTCTAAAAGCTCCCTCACAGGAAGTTCCTACATGAGGTGGTTCTGAATACGCTGCCTGATGTCTGAGACGCTGTTTATGATAGTGTGGAGAAGATCTCAGCCTTAAACTCCATTCATGGTGGAGGGATACATGCTGCAGGGCGCTGTGAGGTCAAATAGTCCCCCAAAGGAACTTAGTATTTCCAGGTTTTCCGGATTTTCATCTTCAACATTCCATACACACTCAGAAGACACCTGTAGGTTAATTACAGTGTCTATAGGTGAACCCTGGTTCCCATCTCCACCACCACTGGGAGGAACATCTCTGCGGTGGGCACCTCTCTGACACGGAATCGGGAATTTTAAAAGGTCAAAGGTGGAATTCTGTTTTACGCATAACTGGAAACCTGCTACACTCTTCTCCCATTCATGGTCCATCACTGTCCACTGTCTGGGTCTGCACTGTACCCACCTGGCGAACATCTCCACTGGGGCCGAGCAGCATCTCAGTGTGGGCTCCAGCGGGGGTCTCAACAGGGTCTACACTCAGACAGTGTTCAAGAGCATTCTGAAGACCTCCGCATCCGGAACAGCTGAGTGACAGCTCCTGCTTTCACTCAGTGCCATCTAAACAGCTCAGCAATCCCAGCAGACTTCCCGATGCATGAATTCCCAATGAACATATTCCCAATGCAAATACTTCTTCCTAAGGAAGATCTTACACATGCAGACATTCCGTCCTAATGTACATATTCCGAATCCACGTTTTCCAAATTAACATTTTCCTAATGCACGTTTTTCAAATTAACATATTCCCAATTCAAATATTCCTCCCCAATTCACATATCCTGAATGCAGGTTTTCCAAATAACATATTCCCAATTCAAATATTCCTTCCCAATTCAAATATTCCGAATCCAAGTTTTCCAAATTAACATTTTCCTAATGCACATTTTCCAAATTAACATATTCCCAATGTCCATATTCCTTCCCAATTCAAATATTAAGAACCCACGTTTTCCAAATTAACATTTTCCTATTGAACATATTCCCAATGTCCATATTCCTTCCCAATTCACATATCCTGAATGCAGGTTTTCCAAATAACATTCCCAATGCACATACTCCTTCCTAATGAACATCTTCCCCATGCAGACATTCCGTCCATATTCCTAATGTCTTCCCTATCCACCTATTACTCATGCAGACATTCCTGATGCACATATTTCTCCCAATTTCCCAATATTCCTAATGCCTAAAATTCAAGTCCTTCCCATACATTCCTTTCAAATCCCCATATGCCTTACTACCGTGCCGTCATCTTCCCTGTGCCACATATTCCTTCCCCATGCAACTACTTCGTCCTAACGTGCGTATTCCAAACCCACATATTCCTCTCCAGTGTTGAGCAGCTGTGAGCACGCGCTACGACATTCCATAAACAAAAACAACAATACAAACAAATATGTAATCTGCCGGCGTCACGCTGCTGGCTGTAGATAATCCAGAAGCCCTGATCTGGTTTAAACTGCAGATGCTCTAGAGCTCTTTTCTCTCGCTCCCTCTATTGGAGGTGTGCGCCGTCCCAGAATGCACCGCGCCGCTTCAGTCCCGCACTGCAGCTCGGAGAACCGGCGCAGAACCGCAGCCGGCCAGCAGAGGGCGCCCATTCCCCCCACAACATACAGTCAGTCCGGAGTATCGCGCCCAGTTCACCACCTATATCGTGCTGTATGCTTGTTTAATGACGTCATCAGTGCTTATTCGTCATATGCTGACGCATTACGACATACGGGGGTCTAATTTTAGTCCTTTTTCTGAAGGGAAGCGGAATAAAACTCGAAGCTGGAATCAGGCGCCACTGTGAGAGCGCCCCCTGCTGGAACTACAAAACCCAGCACCCTGAAGCGTCACGTGCTCGGTCTCCCCCTAATATCACAAATGCGACAAAACAAAATAACGCCTGTAATATTTCCCAACCGGGAAGGGATGTGCAGACATACAGGAGACCCCTCCTTCAACGCTGGGCTGACGTCATACCGGAGAGCAAGACCCCTAGAACCAGAGAGCAGAACCTCCGCAGAACCTTGGTCATTCCCTCTCGTTGGGATAGTCCGTTCCACCTTAAATGCTCCCATTTAAGGTGGAAAGGACCATTCCAGTCAGAGGCTGGGCGAACACGATTCCTTTCAAGGCCTGCAGAAAGCGCGACCACTGATTCCCCCCTCCTCCTCAAGCCTTCCTCACCTGCTCATTAGGAGGCGCGCGCTGGAATCCTCATCTTCATCGCCATCACCTCGTTGTTCACCTCGCCTCCATCCGCCGCGCTCATCGTTACCATTTCTCTCCTTCCTCCTCAAAGTCCGTTTTCCTCCTCCATGCTGAAGGATGCTGCTGCTCTTCCTCCTCCTCCTCCAGCATCAGCATCAGCATCAGCATCGCCCACTGCTAACCCACTCAACACTGAGCTCAGTGCAAGCAGCTGGGCGCCCTCTGATGGACACCGTGCGCACGGCAAGCCTCTTTATTAAAGACCCATAACGACAGTTTATTTATTTATTTATATATTTATTTATTTATTAATTGATGTATTTTGAATAAATGCTATCCCTTGTTGTATCCCATTTCACTGCAGCACATACACCCATCAGGCATGACATTATGACCACTTCCATGTGTCCACAGCTCCACTGACCATACCGGACACTCTGTAGGTGTACAGGTCCAGACTGTAGTCCATCTGTTTCTCTGTATACTGTATTACCCTGTTCTTCAATGGTCAGGACCCCCACAGGACCACCATAGAGCAGGTATGATGTGGGTGGAGGATCATTCTCAGCACTGCAGTGACACTGACGTGGTGCTGGTGTGAGTGGATCAGACACAGCAGTGCTGCTGGACACCTCAGGGTCACTGGTGGACTGAGAGTCTTGTGGGGGCAGAGTCCTGTGGGGCAGCGTCCTGTGGGGCAGCGTCCTGTGGGGGCAGCGTCCTGTGGGGGCAGCGTCCTGTGGGCAGCGTCCTGTAGGCAGTGTCCCGTGGGGCAGCGTCCTGTGGGGCAGCGTCCTGTGGGGCAGTGTCCTGTGTCCACTGATGAAGGACTAGAGGATGACCAACACTGCACTGTGCAGCAGCAGATGAGCTATCGTCTCTGACTGTCCATCTACAAGGTGGAGCAGCAAGGTAGGAGTGTCTAATAGAGTGGACAGTGAGTGGACACAGTGTCTCAACACTCCAGCAGCACTGCTGTGTCTGATCCACTCACACCAGCACCACACACACTAACACACCACCACCACGTCAGTGTCACTGCAGTGCTGAGAATGATCCACCACCCACATAGTACCTGCTCTGTGGTGGTCCTGTGGGGGTCCTGACCATTGAAGAACAGGGTAATACAGTATACAGAGAAACAGATGGACTACAGTCTGGACCCGTACACCTACAGAGTGTCCTGTATGGTCAGGGGAGCTGATGGAGTGGACAGTGGGTGTAGATACAAGGAGGTGGGTTTGAGGTTATGGCTAGTGCTGCTGCATCTTTGGTTAAAGCGCCGTAAAATCTGATATAGTCATGCGATAATGAGCCTGGGCGTAGCCGCTGGGGTGGAGGTGGTGGGTGGGGATGAACCTGAACGCGGCTGGAGTGTAGCTTATCTATAGTTAGTATTAGGTATCAGTAACCTCTATTCAAAGTCCTCATCACAGTGCGGCTGCTCGTCCGGTCCTGATACACTCATCGTCAAAGAACAGCTGCACCCAGAGGGAGTCGACAGACAGGAGGCAACGTGGTGGGGAATCAAGGACGGGTCTTACCTCTGTACCTGACTGACCCAACAGCCACCGCTACAGACATCCAGCGAGCGGTGGTGTCCTCCATGAGTCCTCCTGTTAGTGCAGCACCATCGGCAGACGGCTGCACCACACAGGACTACATGCACACAGGCCGTTACCACGACTGTCCTTAACACCACGTCACCGTCACCAAAGACTGCAGTGGTGTCGTACCAGACTGTCATGGAGTGACTCAGAATGGCAGCGGGTCATCTTCAGTGACGAGTCCCGCTTTAGTCTTGGTGGAGACGCCCAACGAATCCGTGTGTGGAGGCACCGTGGTCAGCACCGAGATGAACGGTTTGTGGTCACACGTCCAGAAGACCTGGTGTCCCTCCACCTCCACCCCTACCGCACCATCTGCAGGAACTGTGTGAGGATGTTCGAGCTGCATGGGATGGATTATCACAGGACTCCATTAGGAACCTCTACAGCTCCATACCGAGACGTCTGGCGTGTTGGGTTAGCAAACACGACGGCCCGACGCCATACTGAGACTTCTGTATGTGTAGCTCAATAAATATTGATCATATCAGTCTAAATCTATCATCAGTTATTGATCCTGGTCACCTTTATCTTCCTTCCCAACACCACCGCACTCCCACACCTCCTTCTGGGTGGAGCTGTTCTTCTGAGGATGGGTGTATGTGATAATAATACAGTATGCATTTACACGTGTTCATGTATGCCGGTGAAAGAGTGGA
Source organism: Prochilodus magdalenae (assembly GCA_024036415.1). Taxonomy (NCBI): domain Eukaryota; kingdom Metazoa; phylum Chordata; class Actinopteri; order Characiformes; family Prochilodontidae; genus Prochilodus; species Prochilodus magdalenae. The sequence goes on from JAMWET010000944.1 coordinate 74,292, forward strand.
GGTCAGAGTTCCGCCTGTTCATGCCGGTGTGAAGGACGGGTTGGAGAAGTTCTCTGGTTCCTCCTCGGTGCCGTCGTCGAGGTCGGTTTCAGTTTCAAACATTCTCTGCAGGAGGCCGTCCATCGTCCGGTACCCTGAGAACGGACATCAGAGCAGCTGAGTGATGAAGACAAGGAGCAGGAGTGACGAAGGTGAGGAGCAGGACTGATGAAGAGAATGAGTGATGAAGGATGAGGATAAAAATGATTGGTAATATTGATATTGATGAAGAGGATGATAAAGAGTATGATGAAGATGGTGATGAAGAAGGTGAAGAGGATGGTGAAGAGGATGATGAAGATTAAGAAGAAGGTGAAGAAGGTGATGAAGAAGGTGAAGAGGATGGTGAAGAAGATGAAGAAGGTGATGAAGAGGATGATGAAGATGAAGAGGATGATGAAGGTGAAGGGGATGGTGAAGAAGGTGATAAGGAGGATGATGAAGATTGAGAGGATGGTAAAGAGGATGATGAAGAAGGTGAGGAAGATGATGAAGAGGATGATGAAGATGATGAAGAAGGTGATGAAGAGGATGATGAAGATAAAGAGGATGGTGAAGGTGAAGGGGATGGTGAAGAGGATGATGAAGAAGGTGAGGAAGATGATGAAGAGGATGAAGATGATGAAGGTGAAGAAGGTGATGAAGATGAAGAAGAAGGTGAAGAGGATGGTGAAGAGGATGATGAAGATGAAGAAGAAGGTGATGAAGAGGATGATGAAGGTGAAGAGGATGGTGAAGAGGATGATGAAGAAGGTGAAGAGGATGATGAAGAAGGTGAAGAAGGTGATGAAGAGGATGATGAAGAAGGTGATGAAGGTGAAGAGGATTAAGAGGATTGTGAAGAAGGCGAAGAGGATGGTGAAGAAGGTGAGGAGGAGGATGAAGAGGATGATGAAGATGAAGAAGAAGGTGAAGAGGATGGTGAAGAGGATGATGAAGGTGAAGAGGGTGAGGAAGAGGATGATGAAGGTAAAGAAGGTGATGAAGAGGATGATGAAGAAGGTGAAGATGGTGAGGAAGAGGATGATGAAGATGAAGAGGACGGTGAAGAGGATGATGAAGAAGGTGATGAAGAGGATGATGAAGGTGATGAAGAAGGTGAGGAGGAGGATGAAGTAGGTGAGGAGAATGATGAAGAAGGTGAGGAGGATGAGTTACTTTTGGAGCTGATTTTGAACATCAGTGTGGGTTTGGCCTTCACTCCCTCAGAGGAACCCATGTCGTTATCCTGAGTCTCCATCGCTTCCACCAGGTTCCCTTCAGCATGATCCCTAATCAATCAATCAATCAATCAATCAATCAATCAATCAATCAATCAGTCAATAAATCAATCAGTCAATCAATCAATACAAGCTCTTTAATCTTGCTGAGGTCGGTGCTGGTGAATGGGAGAGGGTTCAGGACAGTAATGGTCTTTACCACAGAGACCTGTAACACTGAAACGTCCCACCACCACCAGAGGGCGCAACAGCTTCTTCTACACCCCGTCCAACAAACCCCTGAAATAATCTAGACATCTTCCAATATATACCTGGAATAATCTAGAACCTTTTCAAAACATCACTTAAATAATACAGAACCCTTTTCAACATACCCCTGGAATAATCTAGCCCCCTTCCAACATACCCGCGGAATTATCTAGCCCCCTTCCAACATACCCCTTGAATAATCTAGCCCCCTTCCAACATACCCCTGGAATAATCTAGCCCCCTTCCAACATCCCCCTGGAATAATCTAGCCCCCTTTCAACATCCCCCTGGAATAATCTAGCCCCCTTTCAACATCCCCCTGGAATAATCTACACCCCGTCCAACATACCCCTGGAATAATCTAGCCCCCTTCCAACATACCCGCGGAATTATCTAGCCCCCTTCCAACATCCCCCTGGAATAATCTAGCCCCCTTCCAACATCCCCCTGGAATAATCTAGCCCCCTTCCAGCATACCCCTGGCATAATCTAGCCCCCTTCCAACATACCCCTGGAATAATCTACACCCCGTCCAATATACCCACTGGAATAATCTAGCCCCCTTCCAACATACCCCTGGAATAATCTAGCCCCCTTCCAACATACCCCTGGAATAATCTAGCCCCCGTCCAACATACCCCTGGAATCATCTACACCCCGTCCAACATACCCCTGGAATAATCTACACCCCGTCCAACATACCCCTGGAATAATCTACACCCCGTCCAACATACCCCTGGAATAATCTAGCCCCCGTCCAACATACCCCTGGAATAATCTAGCCCCCTTCCAACATACCCCTGGAATAATCTAGCCCCCTTCCAACATACCCCTGGAATAATCTAGCCCCTATCCAACATACCCCTGGAATAATCTAGCCTCCTTCCAACATCCCCCTGGAATAATCTACACCCCGTCCAACATACCCCTGGAATAATCTAGCCCCCTTCCAACATACCCCTGGAATAATCTAGCCCCCGTCCAACAAACCCCTGGAATAATCTAGCCCCCTTCCAACATCCCCCTGGAATAATCTAGCCCCCTTCCAACATACCCCTGGAATAATCTAGCCCCCTTCCAACATACCCCTGGAATAATCTAGCCCCCTTCCAACATACCCCTGGAATAATCTACACCTTGTCCAACATACCCCTGGAATAATTTAGCCCCTATCCAACATACCCCTGGAATTATCTAGCCTCCTTCCAACATCCCCCTGGAATAATCTAGCCCCCTTCAAACATACCCCTGGAATAATCTAGCCCCCGTCCAACATACCCCTGGAATAATCTAGCCCCCGTCCAACATACCCCTGGAATAATCTAGCCCCCGTCCAACATACCCCTGGAATAATCTAGCCCCCTTCCAATATACCCCTGGAATAATCTAGACCCCTTCCAACACCCAACATAGACCGTTCCTGCACCCCTCCCCTCGCCTCGATGTGTTGAAAGGGTCTAGATAAATCCAGGGGTAAGATGTAAAGATTATTACAGGTGTATGTTGGAGGGGATCTAGATTAGCCCAGGTGTATGTTGTTCTAGATTAGTCCAGATTAGTCTACGCCAGCACCTATCTGCTACGAGAACCCAAACCCTTCGGTTTCCCTCTCAAACGCTGCTTTGTTGTCGTGCTGTAGGTTCTTATTAATTAGCTTCAGCTCTACTAGCGAAGGGACCACTCACTGCTCCACACACAGGT
>JAMWET010000944.1:82500-102500 GCA_024036415.1 Prochilodus magdalenae
AAACAAACAGACACGTACATGAACCATGCGTCCTACAGGAAATACAGTGATTGCTAAAGTAGTCCCGGGATTTTTGTATGGTAGAACTTAGAACCATCCATGAAGTGAAACACCCCTATGCACACACTAGGGGGCAGTGAGCACACTTGCCCAGAGCAGTGAGCAGCACTATCCATGGCACCCGGGGAGCGGTTGGGGCTTAGGTGCCTTGCTCAAGGGCACTTCAGTCGGATCCTGTTCCCGGTCCAGGAAAATGAAACTACGACCTTCCGGTCACAAGGCTGGTTTCTCCAGCCCGCGACTGCCCACTCCAAACTCCCCATTCCAGGTGGTTGCAATGGTATTTCAAGCAGTTGCAAGGTACTAGCTATGGTATTCCAGGAAGCTGCTAGGGCGTTTCTAGTGTCCGTCAATCATGGAAATATAATAGAGGTGTCCAAAGGTTGTAGAGTAATAGAGGTCCAAAGGAGTGTAGAGTTATGGTCTTGTATCGTCATTAGTTCCTCAGGGTAAAAGTGGGCGTGGCCTATACCCTAAAACAAGAGCTGAGGAAACCGAACCTCCTTCCGGGCAGCGTTACCTGTGCTGGACGATGCGGCGGATGAGCATGCTGACTCTACACTCGTACAGAGCAGGTATCCACAGCTGCAGAGGGTGAGGGCGGGACTTGAGGGTGATCACCTGGATATTCAGCAAATCAGCCAACTGCACAAACGCCTGCTTCCCTACAGCAGGGGAAACCACAGGAAGCACAGAGGTTAGCCGCCGCAGTACTCACATCGGGCCTCGAGGCAGCTGGCTAACGTGAAGGTGATCCGCGCACAGGACTGACCTATATGCCCGGTGTTGTTGTGGTCCAGCACGCACCAGAGCAGCTCCCTGTGGCCGGTGCTGATGTTGGGCTGTACATGCTTCACCAGCTCCGTCCAGCGACTCTGACTGACCCCTGGCTCCCCCCCGGTCCCCCCTACCGGCTCCTGGAGCAGAGAGAACGCTCGACACAGCTTCTGTCTTTTAGCTTTCACCAGCTGCCGTACTTCCTCCTACAGACACGGAGTACAAACAGAAACCATTATTAATAACCTCCACCCGTCTGTTTCACCCACCGGCCACTATATCAGAAACACCTCCCTTCTGTTTCACCCACCGGCCACTATATTAGAAACACCACCCTTCTGTTTCACCCACCGGCCACTACAGTGGGGAAAATAAGTATTTAGTCAGTCACCAATTGTGCAAGTTGTCCCACTTAAAAAGATGAGAGAGGCCTGTAATTGACATCATAGGTAGACCTCAACTATGAGAGACAAAATGTGGAAAAAAATTGAGAAAGTCATTTTGTCTGATTTTTAAAGAATTTATTTGCAAATAATGGTGGAAAATAAGTATTTGGTCAATAACAAAAGTTCATCTCAATACTTTGTTGTATATCCTTTGTTGGCAATGACAGAGGTCAAACGTTTTCTGTAAGTCTTCACAAGGTTGGCACACACTGTTGCTGGTATGTTGGCCCATTCCTCCATGCAGATCTCCTCTAGAGCAGTGATGTTTTGGGGCTGTCGGCGGGCAACACGGACTTTCAACTCCCTCCAAAGGTTTTCGATGGGGTTGAGATCGGGAGACTGGCTAGGCCACTCCAGGACTTTGAAATGTTTCTTACGAAGCCACTCCTTTGTTGCCCTGGCAGTGTGCTTGGGGCTGAAAGACCCAGCCACGTTTCATCTTCATTGCCCTTGCTGATGGAAGGAGGTTTGCACCCAAAATCTCACAATACATGGCCCCATTCATTCTTTCATGTACACGGACCAGTCGTCCTGGTCCCTTTGCAGAGAAACAGCCCCAAAGCATGATGTTGCCACCCCCATGCTTCACAGTTGGTATGGTGTTCTTTGGATGCAACTCCGCATTCACTTTCCTCCAAACACGACGAGTTGTGTTTTTACCAAATAGTTCTACTTTGGTTTCATCTGACCATATGACATTCTCCCAATACTCTTCTGGAACATCCAAATGCTCTCTAGCAAACTTCAGACGTGCCTGGATATGGACTGGCTTAAGCAGGGGGACACGTCTGGCACTGCAAGATCTGAGTCCCTGGCGTCGTAGTGTGTTGCTGATGGTAGCCTTTGTAACGTTGGTCCCAGCTTCCTGCAGGTCATTCACTAGATCCCCCCTTGTGGTTCTGGGATTTTTCCTTACCGTTCTTGTGATCATTTTGACCCCACGGGCTGAGATCTTGCGTGGAGCCCCAGATCGAGGGAGATTAGTAGTGGTCTTGTAGGTCTTCCATTTTCTGATTATTGCTCCCACAGTAGATTTCTTCACATCAAGCTGCTTGCCTATTGCAGATTCAGTCTTCCCAGCCTGGTGCAGGTCTACAATTCGGTTTCTGGTGTCCTCCGACAGCTCTTTCGTCTTCACCATAGTGGAGTTTGGAGTGTGAGTGTTTGAGGTTGTAGGCAGGTGTCTTTTATACTGTTAACGACTTCAAACAGGTGCCATTAATACAGGTAATGAGTGGGGGAAAGAGGAGCCTCTTAAAAAAGAAGTTACAGGTCTGTGACAGCCAGAAATCTTGCTTGTTTGTTATTGACCAAATACTTATTTTCCACCATTATTTGCAAATAAATTCTTTAAAAATCAGACAAAATGACTTTCTCAATTTTTTTCCACATTTTGTCTCTCATAGTTGAGGTCTACCTATGATGTCAATTACAGGCCTCTCTCATCTTTTTAAGTGGGACAACTTGCACAATTGGTGACTGACTAAATACTTATTTTCCCCACTGTATATCAGAAACACCACCCTTCTGTTTCACCCACCGGCCACTATATCAGAAACACCACCCTTCTGTTTCACCCACCGGCCACTATATCAGAAACACCACCCTTCTGTTTCACCCACCGGCCACTATATCAGAAACACCACCCTTCTGTTTCACCCACCGGCCACTATATCAGAAACACCACCCTTCTGTTTCACCCACCGGCCACTATATCAGAAACACCTCCCTTCTGTTTCACCCACCGGCCACTATATCAGAAACACCACCCTTCTGTTTCACCTACCGGCCACTATATCAGAAACACCACCCTTCTGTTTCACCCACCGGCCACTATATCAGAAACACCTCCCTTCTGTTTCACCCACTGGCCACTATATCAGAAACACCACCCTTCTGTTTCACCCACCCGCCACTATATCAGAAACACCACCCTTCTGTTTCACCCACTGGCCACTATATCAGAAACACCACCCTTCTGTTTTACCCACCGGCCACTATATCAGAAACACCACCCTTCTGTTTCACCCACCGGCCACTATATCAGAAACACCACCCTTCTGTTTCACCCACCGGCCACTATATCAGAAACACCACCCTTCTGTTTCACCCACCGGCCACTATATCAGAAACACCACCCTTCTGTTTCACCCACCGGCCACTTTGTCAGAAACACCACCCTTCTCTTTCACCCACCGGCCACTTTATTAGAAACACCTCCCTTCTCTTTCACCCACCGGCCACTATATCAGAAACACCACCCTTCTGTTTCACCCACCGGCCACTATATCAGAAACACCTCCCTTCTGTTTCACCCACCGGCCACTATATCAGAAACACCACCCTTCTGTTTCACCTACCGGCCACTATATCAGAAACACCACCCTTCTGTTTCACCCACCGGCCACTATATCAGAAACACCTCCCTTCTGTTTCACCCACTGGCCACTATATCAGAAACACCACCCTTCTGTTTCACCCACCCGCCACTATATCAGAAACACCACCCTTCTGTTTCACCCACCGGCCACTATATCAGAAACACCACCCTTCTGTTTTACCCACCGGCCACTATATCAGAAACACCACCCTTCTGTTTCACCCACCGGCCACTATATCAGAAACACCACCCTTCTGTTTCACCCACCGGCCACTATATCAGAAACACCTCCCTTCTCTTTCACCCACCGGCCACTATATCAGAAACACCACCCTTCTGTTTCACCCACCGGCCACTATATCAGAAACACCACCCTTCTGTTTCACCCACCGGCCCCTATATCAGAAACACCACCCTTCTGTTTCACCCACCGGCCACTATATCAGAAACACCACCCTTCTGTTTCACCCACCGGCCCCTATATCAGAAACACCACCCTTCTGTTTCACCCACCGGCCCCTATATCAGAAACACCACCCTTCTGTTTCACCCACCGGCCACTATATCAGAAACACCACCCTTCTGTTTCCCCCACCCTTCTTCACGTCCACTCTCTGGCCACTTTATTAGAAACACCCACCTTGTGCTTACACTAACTGGCCACTTTATTGGAAACACCCACCTTGTGCTTACACTAACTGGCCACTTTATTAGAAACACCCACCTTGTGCTTCCACTAACTGGCCACTTTATTAGAAACACCCACCTTGTGCTTCCACTAACTGGCCACTTTATTAGAAACACCTACCTCGTGCCTCCACTAACTGGCCACTTTATTAGAAACACCTACCTTGTGCTTCCACTAACTGGCCACTTTATTAGAAACACCCACCTTGTGCTTCCACTAACTGGCCACTTTATTAGAAACACCTACCTCGTGCCTCCACCAACCGGCCACTTTATTAGAAACACCTACCTTGTGCTTCCACTAACTGGCCACTTTATTAGAAACACCCACCTTGTGCTTCCACTAACTGGCCACTTTATTAGAAACACCCACCTTGTGCTTCCACTAACTGGCCACTTTATTAGAAACACCTACCTTGTGCTTCCACTAACTGGCCACTTTATTAGAAACACCCACCTTGTGCTTCCACTAACTGGCCACTTTATTAGAAACACCCACCTTGTGCTTCCACTAACTGGCCACTTTATTGGAAACACCCACCTTGTGCTTCCACTAACTGTATTGTGAAGCCAATGAAAAAGAGACTCTCTGGTTCACCATGTCACGTCTGAAGAAGGATCCGTTCGTACCTTGAGGTACTTTTTGTAGTTATTGTAGACGACAGCCAGAAACACGGACATGAAGGTGTAGGTGTTGATGACGATGTACAAGATGAAGAAGATGGCGAAGAAGGAGCTGTAGTTATACGCTGGCATCCTTCAGCAAAAGACAAAAACAGGATCAGTCAGCGTCACACAGGCCTAACTCACGTCCACAGAGCAGGAGGGGCGCCGGTACTCACATGACGTCGGGGCTGTTGGCCGTGGTCACCAGAACATACAGCTCAAAAACGATCTCCAGGTAGTTGGTGAAATAGGAGGTTCCGTCTGCAGTTTTCAGTTTCCTAGCAGAGGAGGAACACCTGTGAGAGGATTCATCCCAAAGAAAACCCCACTGCCCCACACTCCCTCCACCGCTGAAAGGTTCTCTAGGGAACCAAAACCTGGAGGACGTTTACCGTTTACCCAGCAGCTTCAGAGCCATGAGGGAGAACATCAGCACGCTGAACATGAACAGGCAGAAAACCACCAGGATCTGTGGAAGAGCATTACGGATACTCCGGAACGCCCTGCGGAGCTACAGAGAGGGGGGGGCGGGGGGAGAGGGAGAGAGAGGAGAGAGAAAGAGAGAGGGAGAGTGGGAGAGAGAGAAAGTGGGGGGAGAGAGAGACAGAAAGTGGGGGGAGAGAGAGAGAGAGAGAGAGAGAGAGAGAGAGAGAGAGAGAGAGAGAGAGAACAGTTCGAAAAGGGGCAGAGAGAGAGAGAGAGAGAGAGAGAGAGAGAGAGAGGGCGAGTGGGAGAGAGAGCCCGTGGGGGGAGAGAGAGAGAGAGAGAGAGAGAGAGAGTGGGAGAGAGAGAGAGAGTGTGGGGAGAGAGAGAGACAGAGAGAGAAAGTGGGGGAGAGAGAGAGAGAGAGAGAAAGTGGGGGAGAGAGAGAGAGAGAGACAGAAAGTGGGGGGAGAGAGAGACAGAAAGTGGGGGGAGAGAGAGACAGAGAGAGAGAGAGAGAGAGAGAGAAAGTGGGGGGAGAGAGAGAGACAGAGGGAGAGTGGGAGAGAGAGAGAGAGAGAGAGAGAGAGAGAGAGAGAGAGAGAGAGAGAGAAAGTGGGGGGGAGAGAGAGTGGGAGGAGAGAGAGAGAGAGAGAGAGAGAGAGAGAGAGAGAGAAAGTGGGGGGAGAGAGAGAGAGGGAGAGTGGGAGAGAGAGAGGGAGAGTGGGAGGAGAGAGAGAGAGAGTGGGAGGAGAGAGAGAGAGAGTGGGAGGAGAGAGAGAGAGAGTGGGAGGAGAGAGAGAGAGTGAGAGAGAGAAAGAGTGAGAGAAAGAGAAAGAGAGTGAGAGAGAGAGAGAAAAAAAACAATTTAGCCCTGCCTACTTAGATTACAGCAATGTAGCTCCACCCATTCACCCTACAGCAGTTTAGCCCCACCCATTTATCCTACCAGTTTAGCCCCGCCCATCGATCTACCAGCAGTTTAGCCCCACCCGTTCAGCCCCACCCACTAAGCCTACAGCAGCCTACTTTTTGTAGTTATTCTAGCTACAGCAGTTTAGCCCCGCCCATTCAGCCTATAGCTAAAAATAGCCTAAAATATTAAATATAAAAAATAAAATACACATTTCAGCCGGACCTTTTAACTGGTCAGGACTTCAGCACATCTCAGAAGCCCTGCAGATCTCTTACCTGCCGGCCCTCGGTGATGTTGACCAGCAGCAGAGGCCGCAGGACTCTGGACCAGCGCACGGAAGAGTGCCCACTCGCGTACAGAGCTCCGTATATGATCATGTCGATCAGACACAGCTGGAGAAACACAGAGGAGACACTTCCTGAGGAACAACACCAGAGTCAGCTCAGGTGCTGGAACGTAACCGCGGCAACACTTAAGGTGGAACGGCAAGTTCCAATAAGAGGCTGCCGAAAAGGAAACAAACCTCATCAACATGTTTCAGGAAAGGGTGTGATGACTTGGGCATGCAATGTGTACTGCGTTCAGTGTTCAGCGTTCAGCGTTCAGTGTTCAGTGTTCAGTGTGAATGAGCTTCTATTAAAGACTGGTGGACGGAGAGACACTTGAGTCTCTTCACCTACACTGAGCTGATGAAGAGTCCTGTTCCAGAAATGATAATAGAACATTAGAGCCGTAATAAACCATGCTCCTGTTACTCTCCATACTTAAGTACATCTGAAGGTACATACTTTAGTACCGTTACTCTCCATACTTAAGTACATCTGAAGGGACATACTTTAGTACTGTTACTCTCCATACTTAAGTACATCTGAAGGTACATACTTTAGTACCGTTACTCTACATACTTAAGTACATCTGAAGGTACATACTTTAGTACCGTTACTCTCCATACTTAAGTACATCTGAAGGGACATACTTTAGTACTGTTACTCTCCATACTTAAGTACATCTGAAGGGACATACTTTAGTACTGTTACTCTCCATACTTAAGTACATCTGAATGTACATACTTTAGTAATGTTACTCTCCATACTTAAGTACATCTGAAGGGACATACTTTAGTACCGTTACTCTCCATACTTAAGTACATCTGAAGGTACATACTTTAGTACCGTTACTCTCCATACTTAAGTACATCTGAAGGGACATACTTTAGTACCGTTACTCTCCATACTTAAGTACATCTGAAGGTACATACTTTAATACCGTTACTCTCCGTACTTAAGTACATCTGAAGGTACATACTTTAGTACTGGTACTATCCATACTTAAGTACATCTGAAGGTAAATACTTTAGTACTGGTACTCTCCATACTTAAGTACATCTGAAGGTAAATACTTTAGTACTGTTACTCTCCATACCTAAGTACATCTGAAGGTACGTACTTTAGTACTATTACTCTCCATACTTAAGTACATCTGAAGATATGTACTTTAGTCCTGTTACTCTCCATACTTAAGTACATCTGAAGGTACACACTTTAGTACTGTTACGCTCCATACTTAAGAACATCTGAAGGTACATACTTTAGTACAGGTACTCTCCATACTTAAGTACATCTGAAGGTACATGCTTTAGTACTGTTACTCTCCATACTTAAGTACATCTGAAGGTACATGCTTTAGTACTGTTACTCTCCATAGTGAAGTACATCTGAAGGTACATACTTTAGTACTGGTACTCTCCATATTTAAGTACATCTGAAGGTAAATACTTTAGTGCTGGTACTCTCCGTACTTAAGTACATTAGAAGGTTCATACTTTAGTACTGTTACTCTCCATACTTAAGTACATTCTGAAGGTACATACTTTAGTACTGTTACTCTCCATACTTAAGTACATCTGAAGGTACATACTTTAGTACTGTTACTCTCCATACTTAAGTACATCTGAAGGTACATACTTTAGTACTGGTACTCTCCATACTTAAGTGCATCTGAAGGTACATACTTCAGTACTGATACTCCTGTGGAGGTCTAAAGGAGGAACCTCTACAGTCACTGGAGGATGATTTTACCTTGGGGGGTCTCTACTGTAACTCAGGTACATGGCTTGCGGACCTCGTCTAGCACTGTAGACACTGCACATGCCTTGGCTGATGGGCTATACTGGGGTAAGAGGGGGGATGTGGCGGTTTTGCTGAGGTATCGCTTTAAAAGGGGGAAGGAACTTTGAGTCAGGACTACAATAGCAGTCCAGCTCTTCACTCGGAGCCCTGCGAGAGTTTCCTGTCCACTCAGGAGCAGGAGTGCTGACGCGGTTAAAGCTGGGACTAAAGTTCACTCTGAAGCAGCGTGACTCCTCAGCACACATGATTACACATTTCCTCCCACAGAAGCCTCAACCACCGAAGATCAGCAGTTGCACTGTCTTGGCATGTCGTCTGCCCCTCGCTAGCCCCGGTATGTCCAGTGAGGTCTGGACACCGGGGTGGTCAGTCTATTGAGATGCTTCTTCATTTTATGGGTTTCCAGTGTTGCCAAATTGGGTGGGTTTTTAAGTCGCACTTGGCGGGGGGCCGACATGGTTTGGCCGGTGGACTTTTTGGCTGAAAATAATTTCAGCAATCTGGCAACGCTAGACGTTTACATTTAGGCATTTAGCTGGCAGTCTTATCCAGAGCAACATACATGGTTATTTGTAACCCAGGTGGGCCAAAATAGTGTTAGGGGTCCTGCCCAAGGACTCCCATTGGTGTAGCCCAGCATAACCGCCCAGATCGGGCATCGAACCTCTATCTCCCACGCGGAGTGACAGGTCATTGGCAAGTAGAGGTCTTATCCATTGCGCCACACCGTCCACCTAGACGCGTTTCCTTTTCTCGGTGAGGAGCTTCTTGAACAGCTACACATCCTTTAAGACCTCCATAGTGTTGAGGGGTCTTCTCACAGTGGAGGGGTGGTCCAAAACACCTGTGGATGTTCTCAGATCTAATCTAGGAGTAGAGCTTGATGTTCTCCACTCTCTCAGAGACTAAAGCTGTTAATACTGACAGGACCACTGTTACTGGGTCTATCTGGTGTTCCAGGTGGTTGCTAGGAGCCTCCCTGTAGCTTTGAATCATTTTTGACTTTGGGCCTGTTTCAGTAACCTTGACTCAGACGGCCGAAAGGTCAAAGCGAGGGAACATGGTAGTGGTGAAGACAGAGGTTACCGTGATGATGATGATAATGCAGATGTTTTTAGGATCCCTGAAGAATATCCTGCGGGGGATTACTTTAGCGAAATGCACCAGTCGCATCGTGAGCGCAATGAGACACACCAGCTCCATCGCTGAGGTGGCCTGGAGAGGAACAAACGACAAAGCAAGTTAGGGATCCACCCGTACCACTGACACCTGGTTCAGAGTACCGGTTCTGACTGCCTAACCTAGATAACCTGTCGGTTCCGTTATTAGGTCCAGAAAACGCTGGTGGTCCCCTTAAACCTTGCTTTTGTGTTCAGGACAAGGGTGTTCTAAAAAGTTCTCCATTATCCAGAACGTTTGCCATACATTCAGTGGCTTTAAGTAGGTCTAGAACTGTGAGAACTCTGAACTGTGAGAATTTTTTAGAACTGGAAACTTGTTTAGAACCTTCTAGACCGTCTGGGACTGGTCCATCTCTGGACACAGAGATTTCATTTAGAGGGCATAACGAGGCTGGGACATCCAGCAGATGCATTCAGCTCCGTCTGTGGCCAGTTTATCAAGACCAAAGTGGAACAAGGCTCTGTGAAAGCATTGGCTAAGCCATGCGAGGCCTACAAAGCATACTTCGGCAACCGAGTTGGGACAGGACAAACAAAAGACTGGTGAAGCTGTATAATGCCAAAAGGTGGAACATCTGGTGGAACATCCATTCATTTGCTCGTTCATCATCTGAACGGCATAGCTTCACTCCTAGGGGGGGCAACTCAGCATCCCCAACTGTCCTGACTGCATGTTTTTGGACCTGATGCAAGGACTCGGACAGGGAATCAACCCCACACATTTCTTGATGTTGGGTTACAGGGTAACAGCGCTGGCCCTCATGGAACATCTCACAACTAATTGGTTACAGGTCAGTATAATGACTGGGTACAAACGAGAGAGGCGGAGTCTTTCAGACGTAAAGATGGGGAGGGGTCACCAAAGACTACACAGCCAAATTGTGCAGCAGTTCATGAAGAACGTTCCTCAATATAACACAGCAAAGAACTTGGAGATGATCATCATCTCTGCTCCATACCATCATTAACGGATCCAGAGACTCACAAGACTCACACAAGGGACAAGAACCAGAGCCAGAACTGGATGGTGGCGATCTTTGGACACTCAAACTAGACTACATTAAAAATAACCCCTGCGATGCCGGAGTGCAATCGGTGCATGGGATCAGCTGCCTTCTCTGGACCCGAGCTCAGATAAGAATGAGGAGAAGTGGAAAAGGGGAATACTATTTGGAAATCATGGATCCTCCAGGATAAAGAGGAGAGGAACCATCTGGCTCGCTATCCGCACACAGTTTCAAAGGCAGCATCCGTGATGGTATGTGTGGGGGGCATTTGATCTTGATTGTTTCAGCAGGACAATCAACCAGGTTCTGCAGGTATTACAGCAGAATGCCTCCTTAGTGAAAGAGTCCGGGTGCTGAACTGACCTGCCTGCGGTCCAGGCCGTCCAATCACCCGCTGGAAAGATCTGAAGCTATAACCTGCTGAGTAGGTGAGTTGGTATAATAGAATTGTACTGCAGTGAGGACTATACTGACCCACAGCGGCAGGCTGACCACCGCCGGGTCCTCAAACAGCGCCAGACCCAGGTCCACAATGATGAACACGTACACCAGCACGTGCAGGAGGTTGTGATTATACAGCTGATACAACCTGCGACACAAACAAACAAACAAACAAACAAACAAACAAACAAGTAAATAATCAGAGAGGTAAAGTGTCCAGTCCAGCTCAGAGTCCGGTGTTTACAGAGTGGGCTCGTACCTGACGGCCTGAGGGGACGGGTCGAAGGGGATGTTCCTGTTATGCTGAGCGTCAGACACGTACACGGCAGCCAGGTTAAACTTCTGTCACCAACATAAACAACAACCACCATCATTTACTACAGGACGACGAGTTAGATCTCATAACGCTCTTCACAACTCCACACACTGCAGAGACACAAACCTACCGCTCACACACCGGAACGAGAGACCAACAGACGAGTACAGACACAATACTAATTCACACACAGAGCTACGGACAGATACACATGTATACATGGGAACGGACAGATAGATAGATGACAGTTCAATAGACAGACAGATGGATAGACAGACAGACAGATAGACAGATAGACAGATAGATGACAGTTCAATAGACAGACAGATGGATAGACAGACAGATAGACAGACAGACAGATAGACGGACAGACAGATAGATGGACAGACAGACAGACAGACAGAAAGATAGACAGACAGACAGACAGATAGATAGACAGACAGACAGATAGATAGACAGACAGATAGACAGCTAGATAGATAGATAGGCAGACAGATAGATAGACAGACAGACAGACAGACAGACAGACAGACAGATAGATAGATAGATAGATAGATAGATAGATAGATAGATAGATAGATAGATAGATAGACAGACAAACAGACAGACAGACAGACAGATAGATAGATGACAGTTCAATAGACAGACAGATGGACGGACAGACAGATAGACCGACAGACAGATAGATGGATAACAGTTCAATAGACAGACAGATGGACAGACAGGCAGGCAGGCAGGCAGACAGGCAGACAGGCAGGCAGAGCTCAATAGACTAAGACTGACAGTCAGACAGATAGACAGACAGATAGACAGAAAGACAGACAGACAGACAGATAGATTGATACCTCGACATGTAGACACGTAACTAGAGAGGCAGACAGACGAACAGCTAGATAAACAGAAAGAAAGAAAGAAAGAAAAAAAGAAAAAGAAAGAAATAAAGACAGAAAGAAGGTTTGGTTTTTGTTTACATCCATAAACATTAAAATAAGTACAAACAAACAAACAGCCTGATTAGTTTGAACCTCAGTGCTCATCTCGCCCCTCTCCTGCCCTCTCCTGCCCTCTCCTCGAGGAAGCCCGGCACCTGGTTGTCTACCCGGGACGTCTTTAAATCAGGGGATGGAATGGTGAAAGCTGGAGAGCGCTGAGAGGTGAGGAAGGGAAGCTGTGTCCCTCTAACCTGCATGTTCAAACCTCTACTAGACCTCCACAGGCTCTCCTGCTCCAGCTGCGTGTTGGAATGGCCAGGTCCACCTTAAATGGTGCAGCTGTTCCATTCTGGCGCCTCAGGAGGAGTTCTTAGGCGCCGTGTATGCAACAGCTGCACCATTTAAGGTGGAACTGAAAGTTCCAACACGAAGTCTAGCAGCTTCTGGATCCTGGAAGTTCTGGAAGTTCTCCAGTACTGCTCCTGGCTTACATCTCTGCTGAGGTCTGGGCTTCCTTCAGCTCCATCCTCTGCTGCTGTCCTCCTTTTCTTCTTCTTCTCCTCCTCCACTACATCAGACATGTTTCCCTCTCGCCTGCACTCCTCCTCCTCCTGCTGCTGAGGCTCCATTCCGCTCCTGCAGGAAATCCTGCTCCTCCGCTCCGCACCACCGCAGGAGAAAAGTTTCCCAAACTTCCAGGCGCAGAAGACAAGGCGGCTGTGGCTCGCGGTGTGTCCCGGTCAGGGTGTCAGAGAGCGGGCAGGAAGGTGCGCTGAGCCCGCAGAGTGTGCGGCATTTCTGTTTCTGCGCTCTTTTGGCTCCAGATGAGCTGCAGGATGAGCGTCATGTGACTGAGAGTAACGGAAGAGCCCTGATTCCCACCCGCATTCCGACAGCACGCGCCCCCTGAGCGCCGATTGGCCGCTAGTGTCTCTCCTACTACGCCGTGATTGGTTGGCAGCAGAGGTGACTAATCCGGCTCCAACAAGGAAAACTCCGCTCCGGGATTTTCTTCCAGCGGGCTGGATTGCTCCGCGGCCTGGCTGAAGGAGCCAGAGAAGCCGGCGGTTGGAACAAAATCCTGGGGCGGAGTTTTACTGTACGGGCCGGGCTGGTCATCCGGGTGGTGATTGGTTAGACGTGTCTGGCATTCTGCTCTGTCATTGGTTAGAAGTGAAAAACTTTCTGTGCTGTGATTGGTTAGAAGTGATAGACTTTCTGTGCTGTGATTGGTTAGAAGTGAAAAACTTTCTGTGCTGTGATTGGTTAGAAGTGAAAAACTTTCCTTGCTGTGATTGGTTAGAAGTGAAAGGCTTTCTGTGCTGTGATTGGTTAGACGTGAAAGACTTTCTGTGCTGTGATTGGTTAGACGTGATAGACTTTCTGTGCTGTGATTGGTTAGAAGTGATAGACTTTCTGTGCTGTGATTGGTTAGAAGTGAAAGACTTTCTGTGCTGTGATTGGTTAGAAGTGAAAGACTTTCTGTGCTGTGATTGGTTAGACGTGAAAGGCTTTCTGTGCTGTGATTGGTTAGAAGTGATAGACTTTCTGTGCTGTGATTGGTTAGAAGTGATAGACTTTCTGTGCTGTGATTGGTTAGACGTGAAAGGCTTTCTGTGCTGTGATTGGTTAGACGTGATAGACTTTCTGTGCTGTGATTGGTTAGACGTGATAGACTTTCTGTGCTGTGATTGGTTAGAAGTGAAAGACTTTCTGTGCTGTGATTGGTTAGAAGTGAAAGACTTTCTGTGCTGTGATTGGTTAGACGTGAAAGACGTTCTGTGCTGTGATTGGTTAGAAGTGAAAGACATTCTAAGCTGTGATTGGTTAGAAGTGAAAGACTTTCTAAGCTGTGATTGGTTAGAAGTGAAAGACTTTCTGTGCTGTGATTGGTTAGACGTGAAAGACTTTCTGTGCTGTGATTGGTTAGACGTAATAGACTTTCTAAGCTGTGATTGGTTAGACATGATAGACTTTCTGTGCTGTGATTGGTTAGAAGTGGTAGACTTTCTGTGCTGTGATTGGTTAGAAGTGGTAGACTTTCTGTGCTGTGATTGGTTAGAAGTGGTAGACTTTCTGTGCTGTGATTGGTTAGAAGTGGTAGACTTTCTGTGCTGTGATTGGTTAGGAGTGATAGACTGTCTGTGCTGTGATTGGTTAGACGTGAAAGACTTGCTAAACTGTGATTGGTTAGACAGGATAGGCTTTCTGTGCTGTGATTGGTTAGAAGTGAAAGGCTTTCTGTGCTGTGATTGGTTAGACGTGAAAGGCTTTCTGTGCTGTGATTGGTTAGACGTGAAAGGCTTTCTGTGCTGTGATTGGTTAGACATGATAGACTTTCTAAGCTGTGATTGGTTAGACGTGATAGACTTTCTAAGCTGTGATTGGTTAGAAGTGAAAGCCTGTCTGTGCTGTGATTGGTTAGAAGTGGTAGACTTTCTGTGCTGTGATTGGTTAGAAGTGGTAGACTTTCTAAGCTGTGATTGGTTAGAAGTGAAAGACTTTCTGTGCTGTGATTGGTTAGAAGTGGTAGACTTTCTGTGCTGTGATTGGTTAGATGTGAAAGACTTGCTAAGCTGTGATTGGTTAGACGTGATAGACTTTCTAAGCTGTGATTGGTTAGAAGTGAAAGACATTCTAAGCTGTGATTGGTTAGAAGTTACTCATATTCTGCTCTGTGATTGGTTACAACTGTCTGGCCTTCAACGCTGTGATTTCTTAAAGCTGTGTGGCTCTCTGTGCTGTGATTGGTTAGAAGTGTCTGGCTCTCTGCGCTGTGATTGGTCAGGAGAGTCTAGCTTTCCATGTGGCGATTGTTAGGAGTGTATAGTTAGAAGGATCCGGTTTCCGCACCGTGATTGGTTATGTGTACCAACTAATCACAGCTGAGAGGAGACGGCTACACCAGCGCAATAAAAGACACCACAACCTTCCGTTTTATAGAGCTTCATTTTTTATATTGATCAGCGCAAACTGTACAGAACTGGATCTGCCCTGTTGTGAAAAACTTCTCAGAAAGGTCAGAAATTTCTATCAAATCATAAAAAAAATAACCATACAAAGTTCGCTGTCGTACAGGTATGTGCCACAGTCATTCCAATCAGAAATGAATTCGAAAATTAAAATAACAAACACTTTATTGGCAGAGTAAACATCAAGAGCCGGGCTTTCGGAAAGCTGGGATCCCATTTTAGTGTCTCACATTAAGATCTGAATAATTAATAAACATAAATAAATTCTGAATTCAATTAAGGCCACAGTCTGCTTGGTAAAGTAATTCCATTTCAGCCTCTAGGGGGCGCTGAGAGTACTGGTAGTGTTCCTTAAGCTCCTGTTTACCTTCCCTGATCGGTAAACATGATCCAGTAAACACGATCACACATCTCAGAACAGCTAAAGAACGAAACAAACCAAAGATGATTGTGTTCCGCTGTAAGAGTCACCTGACGTTCTCAAATCTGATTGGTCGACCACACGCCAGCTCAGGATGCCACTCTGCGGTTTGTCTGCCAGGTAAATAATAAAGTGTCACAGGTTCGGGTTATCGTCAGAACACCAAAAAAAAAGGGTCATTATGTAACCATTCCAAAACGACAAGTACAAAAGACACTCATAAAATCAGCTTCATCCGGCATTCACGGCCGGGAGGGAGCAAAGGTCAACCCCGAGGAGCCACACGGGCGCTTCCCAACCTCAGAGCTACCATACAGTCATTACACGTAACAGGAACTCTGAGAGGGTTCCTCAGAGATGTTCTTCAAGCTCACTGGCCATTCCCTCCACAAGCTTAGAACATGCGTACACACAGGGGATGACTCCACCTCCGCATTTAACTTTCAGTGCACGGATGGGTTACCACACACTAGGGGGCAGTAATGGCACAGCACCTGGGAAGCAGGTGGGGGTTAGGTGCCCTGCTCAGGGCCACCTCAGTCATGTTCTTTTGGTGCAGGGACTCGGACCAACAACCTTCCGATCACAAGGCTGGTTCCCTAACCTCCAGCCCACGACGAGAAGTTCCACGGAGCCCCAAACAGCCATTCAGGGTGGGGTCGGTGTGGAACGGTGGGTTTGGTGATGGGAACCCGGGGTCTCCATGTCCACAAGACACATTTAGATACTTTATTAACTGATATCCAAACCACCAGTGAACCTACACGTGTCTTCTGAGTGTGTATGGAATGTTGGTGATGAAAATCTGGAAAACCTGGAAATACTAAGTTCCTTTGGGGGACTATTTGACCTCACAGCGCCCTGCAGCATGTATCCCTCCACCATGAATGGAGTTTAAGGCTGAGATCTTCTCCACACTATCATAAACAGCGTCTCAGACATCAGGCAGCGTATTCAGAACCACCTCATGTAGGAACTTCCTGTGAGGGAGCTTTTAGAGGGGGACGTCTGGTTACCTTCACCACCACTGTTAACTTGGTAAGTCCAGGAGCGTTGCACAGCAAACTCTGTTTAATGATTTATCTTTGACCCCTGGGTCATTTAAGGTGGAGAGGGAAGTTCAAGTAAGAACCTGCCAAATAGGAAGCTTCCATTTACTGTGTACATCGTTTCGGAGGGCGGAAGGGGCGCCTTCACTGTCATCGGTACACTGTCTACCATTCTGTCTGGTGTCCAGCAGGTGGCAGCAAAGGACAGATCTACGACTGAAATAAAAATCCAGGTGAAACAGTCACACAGCCGCCCCCTCATGCCCCTCCACCGATAGGCTGCTCACGGAGGCGAGTGGAATGTTCTTGGAGAGGTGAAAAAGGTGAGAGGTAACGTTTGTAACAATCAGCCAACCACGTCACCCTGATAAGAACAGGAGAACCGAACTGATAACAAGCCGGGTAACTCCAACGCAGCATTGACTTAAAGAGTGCACAGCGACTCGCCACTCGCTCAGCTCTGATTGGTCAAAAGCCAAATTATTAATTTGGTGCTACAGCATGTTATGACCATGTTTTGCATGGTAACATCGTGTCCATACGCGGAAACCAAGTATCAACATTTGCTTATATAATATGTAAATAACAACGGAACGTTTTGGTTCTAGAGCAATTAAATCAATGGCCTTCTCTGACCACTAGATGGTGCCGAGTGTCTTTCAGGTGATACACCATATATCTCTATATATGAAATTACAATACTCAGCATATCGCAAATTCATATCACAATAAATCCTCATAAGTATCGTGATTATATTGCATCATCGTGCCTTTGGTGATTCCTATCCTAATGACCAGTCAGAAGCTCCACCGGGATCAGACAGAAGCTCAGCTCTGACCAGACAGAAGCTCAGCCCGGACCAGACAGAAGCTCAGCCCTGACCAGACAGAGGCTCAGCCCTGACCAGACAGAAGCTCAATCCGGACCAGACAGAAGCTCCACCGGGATCAGACAGAAGCTCAGCTCTGACCAGACAGAAGCTCAGCCCGGACCAGACAGAAGCTCAGCCTGGACCAGACAGAAGCTCAGCCCTGACCAGACAGAAGCTCAGCCTGGACCAGACAGAAGCTCAGCCCGGACCAGACAGAGGCTCAGGCCGGACCAGACAGAGGCTCAGGCCGGACCAGATAGAGGCTCAGCCCTGACCAGACAGAAGCTCAGCCCGGACCAGATAGAGGCTCAGTCAGGCCCAGACAGAAGCTCAGCCCGGACCAGACAGAAGCTCAATCCGGACCAGACAGACGCTCAGCCCTGACCAGACAGACGCTCAGCCCTGACCAGACAGAAGCTCAGCCCTGACCAGACAGAAGCTCAGCCCGGACCAGACAGAAGCTCAGCCCAGACCAGATAGAAGCTCAGCCCTGACCAGACAGAAGCTCAGCCCGGACCAGACAGAAGCTCAGTCCGGACCAGACAGAAGCTCAGTCCGGACCAGATAGAAGCTCTGCCCTGACCAGACAGAAGCTCAGCCCGGACCAGACAGAAGCTCAGTCCGGACCAGACAGAAGCTCAGTCCGGACCAGACAGAAGCTCAGCCCGGACCAGACAGAAGCTCAGCCCGGACCAGACAGAAGCTCAGCCCTGACCAGACAGAAGCTCAGCCCTGACCAGACAGAAGCTCAGCCCTGACCAGACAGAAGCTCAGTCCGGACCAGACAGAAGCTCAGCCCGGACCAGACAGAAGCTCAGCCCGGACCAGACAGAAGCTCAGCCCGGACCAGACAGAAGCTCAGTCCGGACCAGACAGAAGCTCAGTCCGGACCAGACAGAAGCTCAGCCCGGACCAGACAGAAGCTCAGCCCGGACCAGACAGAAGCTCAGCCTGGACCAGACAGAAGCTCAGCCCGGACCAGACAGAAGCTCAGCCTGGACCAGACAGAAGCTCAGCCCGGACCAGACAGAAGCTCAGCCCGGACCAGACAGAAGCTCAGCCCTGACCAGACAGAAGCTCAGCCCGGACCAGACAGAAGCTCAGCCCTGACCAGACAGAAGCTCAGTCTGGACCAGACAGAAGCTCAGCCTGGACCAGACAGAAGCTCAGCCCTGACCAGACAGAAGCTCAGCTCGGACCAGACAGAAGCTCAGTCCAGACCAGAAAGAAGCTCAGCCCTGACCAGACAGAAGCTCAGCCCTGACCAGACAGAAGCTCAGCCTGGACCAGACAGAAGCTCAGTCAGGACCAGACAGAAGCTCAGTCAGGACCAGACAGAAGCTCAGCTCTGACCAGACAGAAGCTCAGTCCGGACCAGACAGAAGCTCAGCCCGGACCAGACAGAAGCTCAGTCTGGACCAGACAGAAGCTCAGCCCTGATCAGACAGAAGCTCAGCCCTGATAAGACAGAGGCTCTGCACTAATTGGTCAGTAGCTCAGCCCCGACCGGTCAGTAGCTCAGCCCTGACCAGACAGAAGCTCAGCCTGGACTAGACAGAAGCTCAGGACTGAGTGATCAGTAGTCTAGCTCCATCAAGACAGTGGCTCGGCCCTGATTGGACAGAAGCTCCGCACTAATCGGTCAGTAGCTCAGCGCTGATCAAACAGTAGCTCAGGCCTGACTGGTCAGTAGGCAGTAAAGATTAAAGGTAGAGCTAGTCCCACTCTGTGAGACAGACCCCTCATGCATTTCACATTCATCTGTTTTTAAGAGTCTCTACAAACCGACTCTTAACGCTACTGATTAAGCCCTTATGGTGAGTAAACTCAGGTGAGTGCAGGCAGTGGTCACTCTGTGGTCAGAGCAGCTTTGGATGGGGTGGGTTAGCTCTGACGGAGGAGAACGCTCCGATGTGCGTGATGAGGTTTGGCTCCACGCTGTGCGCTCTCTCTCCCGGCGCGTTTCGGGCAAGCCGGTATAGAGCCATGTCTTTGGCGTGGCCTTTGAAGCACTCCACTTTATCCAGTAGGGCAGCAACACGGGCGGAGGAGTTGCCAGGATACAGCATGGCGGGGGTGCAGCACTCAGTCGCCGGGGACACGGCGTAAAGTTGAGGGGAGATGCGGCGGAGCTCCAGAAGGTAGTGACGCCCTGCGAGCTCCGCCACGGCCATCACATACAGCACCAGGAACAGCAGGACCGCTGGGGAGACAGGCAGAGCCCGAGGGCCACACAGGGCCAGGGAAAATAGCAGCAAAGCTGAGGCCCCCACCAAACCGAGCCCCACCCACTCCAGGATGCGGTACGGCTCCGGGTTCCAGTAG
>JAMWET010000944.1:110000-115000 GCA_024036415.1 Prochilodus magdalenae
CTAGTCTATTTCTACACTAGACTATTTCCACACTAGTCTATTCTACACTAGTCTCGTTCTACACAAGTCTATTCCTACGCTAGTCTATTTCTACACTAGTCTCCCACACAGGTGCCTGTGGTATCGGAGAGCCATGCACCAAGTCTCTTGCTCTTACGTGCAGTGTGTTACAGTAGGGTTTTAATGAATGCAGTTATTAATGATTCTCTCTCTCTGATAATGAAGAGGCTGGTGGTCCTACCTGGTGGTGCCGGTATGAAGGATTTAAATGATCGATTCAGTTTTCTCCTCTGTAGCGCTAAAACTCTCGTCCCAGTTATTTCCTCTAAACCTAAACTGGCAGTGCAGGAAATCACAAGAGGCATAGCAGGCATTTCATGGGGCGTGTAAAAAAATCATAATCTCATTTAACCCTGTAAAGTCCAAGTCCAGTAGTGAATACTGAACAATTCATAGTAGATACTGAATAATTCATAGTGGATGCTGAATAACTCATAGTAGATACTGAATAATTCATAGTAGAAACTGAATAGTTCATAGTGGATCCTGAATAACTCATAGTAGATACTGAATAATTCATAGTAGAAACTGAATAGTTCATAGTGGATCCTGATTAATTCATAGTAGATACTGAATAATTCATAGTGGATACTGAATAATTCATAGTGGATACTGAATAATTCATAGTAGAAACTGAATAGTTCATAGTGGATCCTGATTAATTCATAGTAGATACTGAATAATTCATAGTGGATACTGAATAATTTGTAGTGGATACTGAATAATTCATAGTAGATACTGAATAATTCATAGTGAATACTGAATAATGCGTAGTGGATACTGAATAATTCATAGTGGATACTGAATAGTTCATAGTGGATCCTGAATAATTCATAGTAGATACTGAATAATTCATAGTAGAAACTGAATAGTTCATAGTGGATCCTGATTAATTCATAGTAGATACTGAATAATTCATAGTGGATACTGAATAATTCGTAGTGGATACTGAATAATTCATAGTGGATACTGAATAATTCGTAGTGGATACTGAATAGTTCATAGTGGATACTGAATAGTTCATAGTAGATACTGAATAATTCATAGTGGATACTGAATAATTCATAGTAGATACTGAATAATTCATAGTGGATACTGAATAATTCATAGTAGATACTGAATAATTCATAGTAGATACTGAATAATTCTGTTAGACACAAGACTTCAAGACCGACGTGTGCAGGACTAAAAACCAGGAATGGTTTATTACAAAACAGGCAATCACAGCAAGCAACAGTACACAGCGAAAACAATGGGAGAAGCTGAATCAGAGTCAGGGACAGGCGGAGGTCAGAACCAGGTAGAACAAGCAGCGAGGGCGAACAAGTAAAGGGGGAAAACCAAAGGGAAACACCAAAGAGAGAAAACAGAGGTACAAACCGTACCTCTCAGAACACGAGCAAAAGGGATAAGGCGAAAGAGTAGTCAAGGAACAAAGGGAGTCGGAAACCAGAGTAATACCATACGAGGCAAGAATTTTAGAATTGCTAACCGAGGTTTGGCAAAGCTTCGCGAAGTGTGGGTGTTTGAGAGGGGCTTAAATACAGGAAGTAATTGGATTCAGCTGAGGTTAAAACTCGGGCGATCTAGAGCGAATCACAGAGTCCGACCGAGGGCGCATAGACATGACGTCATCGAGCGTGGCCCTCTGGGAAGTGGAGTCCTGAAGAGCGGAGAAGCCGGGGAGAGGTGGAGGCGTGACATCTTCATAGTGGATACTGAATAACTCATAGTGGTTACTGAATACTTCATATTAGTTACTGAATAATTCATAATAGTTAATAAATAATTCATAGTAGATACTGAAAAATTCATAGTAGATACTTAATAATTCATAGTGGATACTGAATAATTCATAGTGGATACTGAATAATTCATAGTAGATACTGAATAATTCATAGTAGATACTTAATAATTCATAGTGGATACTGAATAACTCATAGTGGATGCTGAATAATTCATAATAAATACTGAATATTTCATAGTGGATGCTGAATAATTCATAGTGGATACTGAATAATTCATAGTGGATACTGAATAATTCATAGTAGATACTAAATAATTCATAGTAGTTACTGAACAAGTCATGGTGGATACTGAATAATTCATAGTGGTTACTGAATAATTCATAGTAGATACGAAATAATTCATAGTGGATGCTGAATAATTCATAATGGTTACTGAATAATTCATAGTTGATACTGAATAATTCATAGTGGATACTGAATAATTCATAGTAGTTACTGAACAAGTCATGGTGGATACTGAATAATTCATAGTGGTTACTGAATAATTCATAGTAGATACGAAATAATTCATAGTGGATACGGCATAATTCATAGTGGATCCTGAAAAATTCATAGTAGTTACTGAATAATTCATAGTGGATACTGAATAATTCATAGTGGATACGGCATAATTCATAGTGGACCCTGAATAATTCATAGTGGTTGCTGAATAAGTCATAGTGGTTACTGAATAATTCACAGTGGATACTGAATAATTCATAATGGATACTGAATAATTCATAGTGGTTGCTGAATAAGTCATAGTGGTTACTGAATAATTCACAGTGGATACTGAATAATTCATAATGGATATTGAATAATTCATAGTGGTTGCTGAATAAGTCATAGTGGTTACTGAATAATTCACAGTGGATACTGAATAATTAATAATGGATACTGAATAATTCATAATGGATACTGAATAATTCACAGTGGATACTGAATAATTCACAGTGGAAACTGAATAATTCACAGTGGAAACTGAATAATTCATAGTGGAAACTGAATAATTCATAGTGGATACTGAAGAATTTATAGCAGATAATTAATAAGTCAAAGTAGATACTGACTAATTTGTACTGAATAATTTGTACTGAGTTATTCATGTATTATATAATAATTACACCATATGTGACTTTATAAACAGTGACACACCCTGCAGACAGAACCTGCTCAGGGAACAATAGAGAGCTCCGAGTGACACCGTGGCAGAACAGAGTACAGAGCAGACAGACGGGGATACCAGTAGGACCAGTTAGCACGATGCACGTTCAGGCTGACACCCGCAGCAGGTGTCCTGACACAGACTTGACTCAAACTTTCAATATTTGTAAAAATGGATTTTATTATTAATGATTTATTCAGTATCTTCTGTTAAATACTCACCATCTAATATTAATTATTCCCTTATTAATTATTCTTAATCTACCGGTAATTATTTCATATTCATAATACATTGTTCAGTATCCACTATGAATTATTCAATACCTCCTATTAACTGTCTATGAATTACTCAAAACCTACAAAACAGCAGAAAACAGTATCCAGTATGAATGATTAGTAACAGCCGGTGTCCTGGTGGTGAGTTATTATTGATCAGAATCAGATATCGATCAGCTGTGTGCGGATGACGCTCCTGAGGGTGAGTTATTATTGATCAGCTGTGTGCTGACGATGCCTCTAATGGAGAGTTATCATTGATCAGTATCAGATATGGATCGGCTCAGTGCTGATAACGGCTGGCTGTGTGTGATTACTGATCGTTGCTACGCATTGATCAGCTCTGTAAATGATGTTATCAGGCTGTAAGGGTGCTTATCTGTACAGGTTGAGGAAAACAGATTCTTCTTCTATTTCTGAACACAGCCACATTCCTTTCTCAGGAGTGTGTGTGTGTGTGTGTGTGTGGTTGTATGTGGTGAAGCTGGTTTTTCAGGAACACAGAGCATTTTAAACACAGTCTCACAAACACCAACCACTTCATTCTCATCTGGTCGGTCGCTCACACTCAAGACACACCATGGACACTGGACACATAGGCCGGCTGCCCTCCGGGCTCAGCATCTGCTGCTCCATCCCTGACCTGCTGTATCTGCCTGAACTTGTGAGGAGACATGCTCTATTATTATTATTATTATTATTATTATTATTATTATTAATACTGGTATATGTTTTAAAGATATATAGCTTGTTCACTCATACAAGGTTTTGCAAAGGCTGTATAGTCATATAATAGTTGAGGGCTATAAAGGCGATGTTTGTATGGGAGCTTATGAGCCACCAGTCCGCATGGCGCTAACTGCATGCCTAGCGTGCCGCGAGTGTGCTAAGGACACCAGCTTCCTTATCCAGCACTTCCTTAAAAAAATTTAATTCCACCTTAAAAAGATGGAGCTACCTCTGCTTTCATTCCTCCCGTCCCCCAGCTAACTGGCTAACTTAGCTTTCTGTACTTGTTAGCTGCATTAGCCTTGTTGCCAGTGCTACGACTGCTAGCTCAGGTGGAGATAAGGTGGGTGGGGGTGAAAAGCTTGGCTTTAGCTGTCACTGGGTTCACCTGCACAGAGAACAGTGAAAGAATTTCCTAGTCAGGGCCGTGTGAGGACGCAGAGCGGCTAAACCAGTCGGACCCGTTCCCGACATTCGAACCCTCTGCTCAGATGTGCGTGTGTGTGCACGTCCTGCAACCCAGGGAACCTAACTCAGTGTGTTCTCTGGTGAGGTTAAGGTTTTAGAACCCGTGTACTAGATAAACCCTCTGAATGATGTTCCGCTGACTAATAAGTGGCCCATACATTCACCATGTTTCTCTCCTCTCTGCGTAAACTGGGCGGTTCTTATCGTGCCCAACGCTTATGTAAGCATTCCCCCGACCAATCACACGGCCGAGATCTCTGGCCACACCCACACACAGCAGAGGCAAAGAAACTTAGGAAGCTAAAGCTAAACAGCGCAACCAAGAGCTAGCAAGCTAGACATCCTGAAGTTGCTTGTCACCCACTTATTCCTTTATCCATCACCAACACTGTTCCTTCATCCCTTCATTCCTTCATTCCTTTATCCATCACCAACACTGTTCCATCATCCCTTCATTCCTTTATCCATCACCAACACTGTTCCTTCATCCCTTCATTCCTTTATTTATATACCCAC
>JAMWET010000944.1:120000-122500 GCA_024036415.1 Prochilodus magdalenae
GTGGTGTAGTGCCCTATTAGGACGTGGTGTAGTGCGCTATTAGGATGTGGTGTAGTGCCCACTTTGGACATGGTGTAGTGCACTATTAGTATGTGGTGTAGTGCCCTATTAGGATGTGGTGTAGTACCCTATTAGGACGTGGTGTAGTGCCCTATTAGGACATGGTGTAGTGCCCTATTAGGATATGGTGTAGTGCCCTATTTGGATGTGGTGTAGTGCCCTGTTAGGACGTGGTGTAGTGCCCTATTAGGACGTGGTGTAGTGCCCTATTTGGGCGTGGTGTAGTGCCCTATTAGGATGTGGTGTAGTGCCCTATTAGGACGCGGTGTAGTGCCCTATTAGGATGTGGTGTAGTGCCCTATTAGGATGTGGTGTAGTGCCCTATTAGGACGTGGTGTAGTGCCCTATTAGGATGTGGTGTAGTGCACTATTAGGATGTGGTGTAGTGCCCTATTAGGACGTGGTGTAGTGCCCTATTAGGACGTGGTGTAGTGCCCTATTAGGAAGTGGTGTAGTGCCCTATTAGGATGTGGTGTAGTACACTATTAGGACGTGGTGTAGTGCCCTATTAGGACGTAGTGTAGTGCCCTATTTGGGCGTGGTGTAGTGCCCTATTAGGACGTGGTGTAGTGCCCTATTAGGATGTAGTGTAGTGCCCTATTTGGGCGTGGTGTAGTGCCCTATTAGGACGTGGTGTAGTGCCCTATTAGGACGTGGTGTAGTGCCCTATTAGGATGTGTTGTAGTGCCCTATTAGGACGTGGTGTAGTGCCCTATTAGGATGTGGTGTAGTGCCCTATTAGGACATGGTGTAGTACACTATTAGGACGTGGTGTAGTGCCCTATTAGGACGTGGTGTAGTGCCCTATTAGGACGTGGTGTAGTGCCCTATTAGGACGTGGTGTAGTACACTATTAGGACGTGGTGTAGTGCCCTATTAGGACGTGGTGTAGTGCCCTATTAGGACGTGGTGTAGTGCACTATTAGGACGTGGTGTAGTGCCCTATTAGGACGTGGTGTAGTGCCCTATTAGGACGTGGTGTAGTGCCCTATTTGGGCGTGGTGTAGTGCCCTATTAGGACATGGTGTAGTACACTCTCTGCCTGGTTTCTCTACATAACCCTGCTTTGTGTTCTCCTGCTGTTGTAGGACGTGGGGTATCATGCTCTGGCGTCCATACTGTACCTCAGCGCTGCCGTCCTGCTGGCCTTCACCACCCTCTACCTCACCTTTACTGACTTCATGTACAAACTGGACATCGCTGCTGTGGTAAATGACTGCATGACTACTTTGAAATGAATCCGTGCCCAGGTAGCTCTGGCCACACAGGAAGACTTTAACATGGCTCAGAAAACCTAAGCACAGATTTCTGACCTGAGGAGCTGTGAGCGAAGTGAAGGTTAAGCAGACCTGTTAATGCTGAGGCTGTTAAACTGGATGTTGGTATAATGAACTGCAAATCTTCCCACACATCCTCCAGCTCACTGGTCACCAACATCCATGCTAGCTAGCTACATTTGCTAATGCTAAAGCCGTGTTCAGTGACGGCTAACGTCTGTCAGAACATGCAAAAAAAATTCTTGTTTGTCTGTATGTTACCTACAGCACATTCAAGGTAGCATTAGCTAACCGTTAGCTTTAGCTAATAGCTGACAATTCTACTAAACCTAGGCTACTTGTGCAAGGCCTAGATGGAGATGGGTGATGGTTAGCATCCACCATATTAGCTAATGCTAGTTGTGTTATCTCAGTGACGAAACTGAGCTAGTCAGCTAATTATAGATGTAGCATAAACCTAGCCGCAGGCTAGTGTACACTTAAAAAGTTGAAGAGTGATGTTTCCACATTAGTAGCTAGATTTGGAGAACCTGAAATGTGCGGAGAACGTCAGATGACGTTAGTCTAAAGTTCAAAACTACACCTGAACCTCAAAAGAAGTTTGTATGAGCTTTTAGCACGATGCTACATAAGCCGACACTTAAGGATCTAAAAATGCTAATAGCAGCCCGTGTTGGTGCTACCGCACACAAATGAAAGGGCTGGGTGCAGCCTATATAAAGGTGAAATTCCATCATTATTGTGCAGCTTGATTTAAATGCATATCTCTCTAGTCTGTCTCTCTCCTGCTCGGACCTCTCTCGTCTTCTCTAGTGCTCTATGTCACCCCCTCTCTCTCTCCTCTATTGCCGAGTTCATCCTTAGTGCCCTCTTAACTCTCAAATACGTTCTAGGTCCTCTCTCTCCCTCTCTTCTGTCTCCCCTCCTGAACCTCTCTCTCGCCTAAAATCTCTCTCTCCTCCTCTCTCTCGAGTCTTCTCTCGCTCCTCTCTCGAAGTTATCTCTAGTCTCAACCTCTCCCTACGAACTCGGTCTACAATCTCTCTCTCTGGTTTCTCTACACGTCTACTCTCTCTTCTCTTCTCCTCTCTTCCTCTCCCTCTCCTCTCTCTTCTCTCTCGTCTCCTCTCTCATCTCACTCTCCCGTCTCTTCTCTTCTCTCA
>JAMWET010000944.1:125000-150000 GCA_024036415.1 Prochilodus magdalenae
TGCACATGTGCTTCAGAAGTTGCTTCATCATGGTCACGCCTACACACCCATCAAGGTCATGCCCGCTCACATTAAGGGTCAGACAGATATAGATATAGAAACATGGTTACTTGCCAGGAGTGGGCGGCAGCATTCGCTCGCCAGGAGCTTCACCCATCATTGTGTTCCTGCTCCTTTCACTGTCTACCTGTCCTTAAACGTTCTAACCGAAAACAGCACCTTCACCATGACTGATCGGAATACGTCGTTGGGGCAGCAGCGGACTCCTTCATCCTCTCATGTTTCATGTTGGAAACATGTTGGACTGATTCCAGTCCCTACAGTGAGTCACTATCACCTCTTCAGGTATTCAGTGGTATTGCAAGACAGGACGGGCCCGAGGCTAGCTGGCTAGCATGCTAACTTCAGTGCCTACCCACAACTCACATGCCAATCGTCAGGTCTCACATGCTAACCCACATGCCAACCATCTCGGAAGTTTATTATTCCTGATGGATAATAAGCCATTTTTCTCATGTTTCCCGTAGCTGTGGGCTAGTCCTGCACAACTTGGGGGAATTTTGGTCATTCCAGTAACCTTACTGTTGCCTAGGGTTGTTGTCCTGCATGGCTCTCGTTCCCATGTGCCAGACTTCCTGACATTTTCCTTTAGAAATTGCTGATATAATTCCAAAGCCATTGCTCCATCAACAAAAGTTCAGGCCCAGATGCAGCAAACCAGGCCCAACCGATGATACTACCACCACCATGGTGGAATGCAGTGTTCCTCTTTCTCCAGACACAACAATCGTTTAAGCTAGACATAACACTCTCTGGGTTCTTTGGTGGAATGATGTGTGTGCTTCTGCTGACTTCACACCAAACGACTTTTCAAGCAATTTCACGGTTAAATTTTTCTCATTTCTCTTTTTTCTCCTGGCGTTCCGATAAAATCAACCCTGTTTAGTATTATTATAGGTCTTCAGAGTTAGCTCACACAAATAGTGACGGTGGGTTTGGACAGATAGAAGATACAGTGGCTATATGTGTGTTGTAGAGGCCTGGTTCCCATCACCACCATAGACAGGCGCATCAAACCGAGAAGCTGCCGGTGCTCTCAGAACAATGAACTGACCACCCCAGAGTCCAGAACCTCAACACCAATATATGTGTTTTTTTTTCATTATGAATTTCCAAAGTGGTCAGGACTGCAGGTTTAAGTCCTGGCGGTCCGATACAATCAACCCTGTTTAATATTATCGTGAGTCTTCAGTCTCGGCTCACGCAAATAGTGACGTGGACATTGTGGACAACCAATAGGAGAGCTCGTTTCAGTTCCAAACGGGAAGACACGAGTACAGGAATACAAGTACAGGAATGTCTGGCGGAGGTTCGACATGGAGGGGAGTTCGGCGAGGGCTCGGAGACTGCGGTTCTCCTGGACTGTTCAAAAGGAGGTTGAGCTGGTGAAGCTGTGAAGTGAACCAGAGTGCCTCTGTGACGTATCTTCCCATTACTACCACGACAGAGTGGAAAAGGAAAGATGGACAGAAACGGCTGAAGCCCTTGAAATCCCGGGGCTAACGCGAGCCTGAGTCATGGGCCCGAGACGTCACAAACATAAACACATCCAGGAGTTCATTAACACGCACAGATGCGCAGTAAACAGTCCGATTCTAAATCACGTGCGGTTTAAAGCTGTGTTCATGTGATCCTATCTTGTAACGAAGTTTAGTTATGCTATGCTAAAGCTAACTAGCTAGCTAGCTAAAACACTGCCGAACTGGGATACTCTGTTTACAGTAGCCTACCAGCGAGCATGATGGGAAATAATCTCAGGTTCTAGTTGCAGTCTTGTAAATAGTGACTCTGCAAGATTCCCAGTCTTTGAAAATCATAGTCTGTGCCTCGTCTGTGACTGACCCCTAAATGTCTTTTCAGAGTCTTTTCAAAGTCTTCTAGTGTACGGTTAGCATTAGCCCTTGTCTAGCTGCATGACCTGCGTTCTCCTGAGATCCATATTCCTTTAGAATTTCCTGGTATAATTCAGAATTCGTTGTTCCATCAAGCTGTTCTGGCTCTGATACAGCAAATCAGGCCCAAACCGTGAAACTACCACCACCATGGTTTTTAATAGCAGATGAATCTAATGGTGGAATGCAGTGCTGTCCTTTCATCCAGACATAAACATAACAGCATCACCACATGACCTTCAGCGAATGGCAGATGGGCCACCATGTTGTTAGAGAGCAGTGCCTAATGTTCATGTTCCTGAGACGCTGTTGTAGACCATCATCCAAACTCTTTAGGGCTGGTCCTGTACCCTTTTCCAGTCTGATGAATACCAACAGCTTGTGTTCTGAGCTTCTCAGAATCTCCTGTGTTGGGACCATGTCCACAAACGTGGAAGGTCTGGCTTTTGGTAGAGCCCACTCACATCTACCCATCATCCCATTGACTGAGGTCACCTGGGTCTAAATTCACCTTCAAATGAACTGCCAATTCCAAGGGTTCACATACTTTTGCCATTCGGAGATATGAAATACTGGACCCATATGATCCATAAATACCCACCAAGAATTATTTTTTGCCCCCCTTGTTTAATTGGGGCCTTGTTATCTACTGTAGGGACGGATTATGTTTTAGTTCAAATGGATGTAGAAGTATAGATGGTTCTAAAGGGTGCACAAACTTTCAAGCACCTAGCATACTGTCATACCACTGAGCCCCGAAGTTGCTCTGCTCAGTGTCGGTCAGGAGGGGGCGCCGTCCAGCCCTGGAGCTCCACTCGCATTCACGCTCCTACAGGAGCCACTATCGGAGAGCCCGTGCGGCTCTGTGACGTCATGCGCTCGACCTTTCCGACCTGCCGGGATAAAAATAGGCAATCTGGTGGAATTTTAAAGGATAAGATTGAAGATGTGTGTGTGAGAGCTTTCAGACACACACAGGGACATGCGCTTCACACTCAGCGCTGGAATGTCCTCCGGCAGATCCCTGGAAAACGCTCTGCTCACACTCTTCTGCCATGAAGGACATGATTAAAATACTGAAACCCACCCGGAGTCGGAACTGTCCGCAGTGGGGGTGATGGGAACCAGGCGTCCGCCTCGAAACGCTCATCTCAGAGAGTCACTACTTGAAACGGGGTCTGATGTCTTAGATGCTGGAGACGGAGAAGACCTCCATTTGTGGTGGAGGGATACGTGCCGATGCAGGGTGTGGTGAGGCAAGACAAAAAATAGTACCCCTAAGTAAACCACAGGTTTTTATTTTCCAATAGGTTCCCGGTTTTCCAGATTTTCCCATCATCAGCATTCCATATGGCACACGTGTAGGTTCACAGGTGGCTTTGGACAGATAGAAGATACAGTGGCTATAGGTGTGTTGTAGAGGCCTGGTTCCCATCACCACCATAGACAGGCGCATCAAACCGAGAAGCTGCCGGTGCTCAATGAACCGACCACCCCAGAGTCCAGAACCTCAGCACCACTGAATGTGTTTGGGGTTCTTTGGTGAGATGAAGCAGCTACAACTACCAACTACAAGCTAAACCAACTTCTAAGACTGAGCTGTGGAGGCATGGCCATAGATCTGAGAAGCTGGAGGTCAGGAGCAGATCATCTTAAACTGAGAGCTCCATAGTGAGGAACTTTAATCTACTGTGTGTCCAGATGGAGCCAGTAGCTAGTACAGGGAACGTTAGCTACTAGCATTAGCGCCAAGTAACTAGCATAGCTAACTAAATGGAATGTGGGTGGAGCTTATTTACACAGAGGCTGTTTGTTTTATCACGGTGTCTTGCTGTAACCCAGCCAATCAGAACAGAGCTCGTTTAATTACCTCACCAAAAAGGGGGAACAGCTCGTCTGAGTCTAGAACCCGATCATAAGGGGGAAATGGGTTCAGTGTAGAACCGCATCCAGAAGTAAATGCATAGAACTTTGTTCTTGATTATGTTAAGGTCCCCTCCACCACCTGTCCTATAGACCCCGGTCTGGCTCTACTGGACCTGAAGGAGACCCCAGCATCCACCATAGACAGGCACCATCACCACCTTAGACAGGCGCATCAAACTGAGAAGCTGCCGGTGCTCAATGAACCGACCACCCCAGAGCCCAGAACCTCAACACCACTGAATGTGTTTGGGGTTCTTTGGTGAGATGAAGCAGCTACGACTACCAACTACAAGCTAAACCAACTTCTAAGACTGAGCTGTGGAGGCACAGACCTGAGAAGCTGGAGGTCAGTCCCCTTGAGACTGAAGCTCATACTGAAAACTTTCCCCTACTGTGTGTCAGATGGTCTAGACCGTAGCTGGGTACAGGGTCTTCAAAGCTACATTTACATATAAGCAACAGAGCCAAGCAATGCTTACCAACATGGACTATGTGGGGAAATCCAGCATTCCAGGGTGGGAAGACGATGTCGGCATTTTCAATCCCTTCCCAAGGAACCCTCCCGTCAGCGGTGCATGACTGGTGTTCATCTTTAAACCAGGCTCCTATTCACCAGCCCCTAACCCAATGTTCCACCGTTCCACCTTAAATGCTGCAGCCTGTACAGGGGCCTGAATGTAACTCTGGCACCATTTAAGGTGGAACGGAAAATTCGCCACACAAACTTCCCGGAACAACTTTTCCCAGACCTCTCTGGACTACATGGAGCAGCTCCCCTCAGCATTTGACCCTGGAGAGACGGAAGAGAGGAGCAGCTCCACCTTTATTAGCATCCCAACCCCAACAGCAGCCTGTAAGTAGCAGCCATGCTGTGTGATTGTATCCATGTGTGCCGGTTGGAGCAGATCATCTGAGAGCTCCATAGTGAGGATCAACTACTACTGTGTGTTGGTGTCCAGATGGAGCCAGTAGCTAGTACAGGGAACGCTAGCTACTAGCATTAGCGCCAAGTAACTAGCATAGCTAACTAAATGGAATGTGGGTGGAGCTTATTTACACCGAGGCTGTCTGTTTCCACATGGTGTGTCTGTGTGATCATCACGGTGTCTTGCTGTAACCCAGCCAGTCAGAACAGAGCTCGTTTAATTACCTCACCAAAAAGGGGAAACAGCTCGTCTGAGTCTAGAACCCGATCATAAGGGGGAAATGGGTTCAGTCTAGAACCGCATCCAGAAGTAAATGCATGGAACTTTGTTCTTGATTATGTTAATTATGTTAAGGTCCCCTCCACCACCTGGGTCTCCATAGACCCCGGTCTGGGTCTACTGGACCTGAAGGAGACCCCAGCATCCAGTAGATACGGAGAACCACACACACACACATGCATTCATCACACTGTCCCTGGTCACACACACATGCACACACACTAAGCTCTCTCCCTCTCCCTCTCTCTCCCATGGGGGGCGGGCGAGTGAGGCGGCGGTTTATCTGCTGGTGCTGAGTGGAGGACAGCGCGTGCTGAGGGATCGCAGCCTTGTAAGGAAGTGCAGTCGGGATGAGGACGATAAGCAGCGCGCTCTCACTCGCTCTGAGACGCTGCCCATGTTTAGAGCGGCCCGTCCAGCCCGGCCTGCCACAAACAATGCCTGCCCCTGCTTCTGCTGAACTCAGTCCACTGTCGTCCAGCGCTCCTCTCCACTCGCACCGCAGGTGAGCTCCAAACTTTGTTGTTGATGTGTTGTGGGCAGACAGAGTCACAAGTGGCACCGTGGTCACTGCGGTCAGTGCACCGAGATGGTGTTCAGTCCATTAGTTTAGACGATGTTGGTGTTGGTGTTGATGTTGATGAGGACGAAGGTTGATACTCTCCAGCTGTGGGCTCTTCCGAATGTTCTAGTGGGTGCAGCTGTCCAGTGTTGACCCGAATCGGAGGAGGACGTCGTGAAGTTCATGACAAATTGACCTAACTGAACTGTTAGACTTAGATGTCCTGCAGCTACATGGACGATTACCATGCAGAGGAAATGGGCTACGGAACTTACACGGATTGCTCTAAAGGGGTGAAATTTGGTAGGGTTATGCCTCGGGGGGGCATCTAAGAGTACCTGTTTACATTTTTATGATCGCTTGTAATTTTGCATACCTTTGCTCACGATTCGTGATATCGCTGCTGTTGGAACACAACCTAGTACCTTCTAAACACTAACTTTACAAGAGAAGGGAAAATCATGCTCTGCTTATAATGGAAGTCAAGGTAACCAGACGTTTTTCCAAGCAGTGTTGGGCCATTTCCTTTGGTCCATTCCACACGAAATTTCCACACACTCTTAAGGGAATCATGTGCTTTGGAATTCAGGTGAAAACTGAAAATCAATTAAATATGTATATATGTGTGTATATATATATATATATATATATATATATATATATATATATATATATATATATATATACTGGACAGTTCTAGACCATCTGTTTCTCTGTATACTGTATTACCCTGTTCTTCAATGGTCAGGACCCCCACAGGACCACCACAGAGCAGGTATTATGTGGGTGGTAGATCATTCTCAGCACTGCAGGGACACTGTCGTGGTGGTGGTGTGTTAGTGTGTGTGGTGCTGGTGTGAGCGGATCAGACACAGCAGTGCTGCTGGAGTGTTTAGACACTGTGTCCACTCACTGTCCACTCTATTAGACACTCCTGCCTTGCTGGTCCACCTTGTAGATGGACAGTCAGAGACGATAGCTCATCTGCTGCTGCACAGTGCAGTGTTGGTCATCCTCTAGTTCTTCAGCAGTGGGCACAGGACACTGCCCCACTGGACGCTGCCCCACAGGACGCTGCCCCACAGGACGCTGTTGGCTGAACAGTTTTGGTTGGTGGACGATTCAGCACTGCTGTGTCTGATCCACTCACGCCAGCACCACCCACACTAACACCACCACCACGTCAGTGTCACTGCAGTGCTGAGAATGATCCACCACTCACATCATACCTGCTCTGTGGTGGGTGGTCATGTGAGGGTCCTGACCATTGAAGAACAGGGTAATACAGTATACAGAGAAACAGATGGACTACAGTCTGGACCTGTACACCTACAGAGTGTCCTGTATGGTCAGGGGAGCTGAGAGACAGTGGACAGTGAGTATAGATACGAGGAGGCGTTCCTTATAAAGTGTGTATATATCTGAAATACCTGATGTATGATATGCAACACGGAGATGTGCACAGCCTAGGAGCCAGAGGATGCTACATGCTAATGTGCACTGGTAGGAAAAGTTCTGAAAGTGGTTGGACCTGGAGCTTTAGGTCCTCCCAGAAAGCTAAATTGAGCTAACAGTGCTAGTAAATAACAGAAACATGCTAACATACGGTTTATCATGCCTGTAGTTCTGCAAACGATGTCCCCTGTTGTTGCGTCTTCTGCTGCGTCTTCCTGCGAGCGGTCTATGACCAGGTTATAAGCTCAACTCACAAGTCCCCTTGTGTGTTTAGGGTGGTAGTAACTCCAGGCTCCTGCAGATGGCGCTGCAAGAGAATGATGGGGCTATAAACCCCTGTGGGGTGTGAGTGATGGGATCCATAGATTGGGAAGAGGTGCTACAGTGCAGGGAATGTCTCGTTCCATGTGTGGAAAACGCTCCAAGGCAGATGTTAATGATTGGCTAATAGGAGTGACTGAGCATGTGGGCGTGGCCAAAGACCATAGTGTGAAGGAAGTAGCTGAATCTGCAGGTGTATGGAAGCGTACGGTCATACGGGTCTACCAGCAGTGGATACAATCCCAGTCTACAGGGAATTCTCCTCGGAATGGTGCCAGGGAAGGCATCCACCAAATCTGGACCACCTGACCAATCCTCTAATGTGAGAGTGTCTGGACATTGATGTGGCTACATCCAGAACCTTGTCCAGGCCATGCCCAATCCAGTCCCAGTCCTCTAAGTCTTAGTGTTAGTGGGGCTTTCACAGATGTGCAGGTTAGGTTATTAACTGATACCCGCCCACCATGAACCGACCACTAATACCCGCCCACCATGAACCGACCACTAATACCCGCCCACCATGAACCGACCACTAATACCCGCCCACCATGAACCGACCATTAATACCCTCCCACCATGAACCGACCACTAATACCCTCCCACCATGAACCAACCACTAATACCCTCCCACCATGAACCGACCACTAATACCCGCCCACCATGAACCGACCACTAATACCCTCCCACCATGAACCGACCACTAATACCCTCCCACCATGAACCGACCACTAATACCCGCCCACCATAACCTGACCACTAATACCCACCCACCATGAACCGACCACTAATACCCTCCCACCATGAACCGACCACTAATACCCTCCCACCATGAACCGACCACTAATACCCTCCCACCATGAACCGACCACTAATACCCTCCCACCATGAACCGACCACTAATACCCTCCCACCATGAACCGACCACTAATACCCTCCCACCATGAACCGACCACTAATACCCTCCCACCATGAACCGACCACTAATACCCTCCCACCATGAACCGACCACTAATACCCGCCCACCATGAACCGACCACTAATACCCTCCCACCATTCACCGACCACTAATACCCTCCCACCATGAACCGACCACTAATACCCTCCCACCATGAACCGACCACTAATACCCGCCCACCATGAACCGACCACTAATACCCTCCCACCATGAACCGACCACTAATACCCGCCCACCATGAACCGACCACTAATACCCTCCCACCATGAACCGACCACTAATACCCTCCCACCATGAACCGACCACTAATACCCTCCCACCATGAACCGACCACTAATACCCGCCCACCATGAACCGACCACTAATACCCGCCCACCATGGCACCCCACCACTAATACCCTTCCACCATGAACCGACCACTAATACCCTCCCACCATGAACCGACCACTAATACCCTCCCACCATGAACCGACCACTAATACCCTCCCACTATGAACCGACCACTAATACCCTCCCACCATGAACCGACCACTAATACCCACCCACCATAAACCGACCACTAATACCCGCCCACCATGAACCGACCACTAATACCCGCCCACCATAACCTGACCACTAATACCCGCCCACCATGAACCGACCACTAATACCCTCCCACCATGAACCGACCACTAATACCCGCCCACCATGAACCGACCACTAATACCCGCCCACCATGAACCGACCACTAATACCCTCCCACCATGAACCGACCACTAATACCCTCCCACCATGAACCGACCACTAATACCCGCCCACCATGAACCGACCACTAATACCCGCCCACCATGAACCGACCACTAATACCCTCCCACTATGAACCGACCACTAATACCCTCCACATATGAACCGACCCACTAATACCCTCCCACCATGAACCGACCACTAATACCCGCCCACCATGAACCGACCACTAATACCCGCCCACCATGAACTGGCCACTAATACCCGCCCACCATGGCACCCCACCACTAATACCCTCCCACCATGAACCGACCACTAATACCCGCCCACCATGAACCGACCACTAATACCCTCCCACCATGAACCGACCACTAATACCCGCCCACCATGAACCGACCACTAATACCCCCCCACCATGGCACCCCACCACTAATAACCTCCCACCATGAACCAACCACTAATACCCTCCCACCATGAACAGACCACTAATACCCTCCCACCATGAACCTACCACTAATACCCTCACCACCATGAACAGACCACTAATACCCTCCCACCATGAACCTACCACTAATACCCTCCCAACATGAACCGACCACTAATACCCTCCCACCATGAACCGACCACTAATACCCTCCCACCATGAACCGACCACTAATACCCTCCCACCATGAACCGACCACTAATACCCACCCACCATGAACCAACCACTAATACCCGCCCACCATGAACCAACCACTAATACCCTCCCACCATGAACCGACCACTAATACCCGCCCACCATGAACCGACCACTAATACCCTCCCACCATGAACCGACCACTAATACCCGCCCACCATAAACCGACCACTAATACCCACCCACCATGAACCGACCACTAATACCCACCCACCATGAACCGACCACTAATACCCGCCCACAATGAACCGACCCCTAATACCCGCCCACCATGAACCGACCACTAATACCCGCCCACCATGAACCGACCACTAATACCCTCCCACCATGAACCAACCACTAATACCCACCCACCATGAACCGACCACTAATACCCGCCCACCATAAACCGACCACTAATACCCACCCACCATGAACCGACCACTAATACCCTCCCACCATCAACCGACCACTAATACCCGCCCACCATGAACTGACCACTAATACCCGCCCACCATGGCACCCCACCACTAATACCCTGCCACCATGAACCGACCACTAATACCCTCCCACCATGAACCGACCACTAATACCCTCCTACCATGGCACCCCACCACTAATACCCTCCCACCATGAACCGACCACTAATACCCTCCCACCATGGCACTAATACCCCAACCTTTATGACCCCCACCCAACTAACACCACCCTGACCATAATAGATGCTGGTTGTAGAACCTCACGCTGGTAACAGTCTGGATGGTCCGTTTCTTCTTTGGCCTGGAGACACGACTCGTCAGACCACATGACATTCCGTTTCCAGTCCAGAGCTGGAGTCCAGAGAGGCCAGCAGTGTTTCTGGACACTGTTCATATATGACTTCCACTTGTAGCTCAGTCTAAACCTGCATTTGTTTACTGACTGCGGTATTCCCAGTGTTCTCAGTGCAGTGCAGCTGTTCAGAGATCCTACAGATGTGTTACAGTACCAGTGTGGTCAGTTCCAAGAGCCACTGAAGCATCAGCCAATCACAGCAGGGAAGAGTCTGTAAGCTGAGGGAGTTCTGAGGGAGTTCTGAGGGAGTTCTGAGGGAGATCTGAGAGACACAGACAGTAAAACGATAACTCATAATCATCAGCAGCACCGTCCTGTCAGTCAGGGTAGCAGAGTAACAGTCAGAGGAGACAGGACTTCAGAAAGACTCACCTGAGCCCACCACACAGGTAACTGAACAGGTGAGCAGAGACAAAACGTACAGGGGCAACAGAGACCCCAAGAGGTGGGGAGGGTGAAGAAAACCGATTACATTATAATTATTCAGTATCCACTATAAACGATTCAGGAACTACTACAGGAGTTACAGTACCACCATGAATTATTTACATCCACCATGAATTATTTACATCCACCATGAATTATTCAGCCTCCACCATGAATTATTTACCGTCCGCTATGAATTATTCAGTAACCACTATGAATTATTTAGTTTCCACTATGAA
The DNA here is from genome assembly GCA_024036415.1 of Prochilodus magdalenae. Classification (NCBI taxonomy): domain Eukaryota; kingdom Metazoa; phylum Chordata; class Actinopteri; order Characiformes; family Prochilodontidae; genus Prochilodus; species Prochilodus magdalenae. The sequence continues at coordinate 136,257 of JAMWET010000944.1, forward strand.
TTATTTAGTAACCACTATGAATTATTTAGTTTCCACTATGAATTATTCAGTATCCACTATGAATTATTTAGTTTCCACTATGAATTAGTCAGTTTCCACTATGAATTATTTAGTTTCCACTATGAATTATTCAGTAACCACTATGAATTATTTAGTAACCACTATGAATTATTCAGTATCCACTATGAATTATTTAGTTTCCATTATGAATTAGTCAGTTTCCACTATGAATTATTCAGTATCTACTATGAATTATTCAGTAACCACTATGAATTATTCAGTATCCACTATGAATTATTTAGTTTCCACTATGAATTAGTCAGTTTCCACTATGAATTATTCAGTATCTACTATGAATTATTCAGTATCTACTATGAATTATTCAGTATCTACTATGAATTATGCAGAATCCACTATGAATTATTCAGTAACCACTATGAATTATTCAGTATCTACTATGAATTATTCAGTAACCACTACGAATTATTTAGTATCTACTATGAATTATTCAGTATCAACTATGAAATATTTATTATCTACTATGGATTATTCAGTATCTACTATGAAATATGCAGCATCCACTATGAATTATTCAGTATCCACTATGAATTATTCAGATTCACAACTATGAACTAAACGAATTTTCAGTATCGCTATGAATTATATCAATATCTACTATTCGTAATTATTCAGTATCCACACTAGGGAATTATTCCATTATCTACTAGGATGTTCAGTTACATTATCTACTATGAATTATGCAGCATCCACTATGAATTATTCAGTATCCACTTAAATTTATTCAGTATCTGCTATGAATTTTCAGTATCCACTATGAATTATTCAGTATCTGCTATGAATTATTCAGTATCCACTATGAATTATTCAGTATCTACTATAAATTGTCAGTATCCACTATGAATTATTTAGCATCCACTATGAATTATTCAGTATCTGCTATGAATTATTCAGCATCTACTATGAATTATTCAGCATCTACTATGAATTATTCAGCATCCACTATGAATTATTCAGCATCTACTATGAATTATTCAGTATCTACTATGAATTATTCAGTATCTACTATGAATTATTCAGTGTCCACTATGAATTATTCAGCATTTACTATGAATTATTCAGTATCTACTATGAATTATTCAGCATCTACTATGAATTATTCAGCATCTACTATGAATTATTCAGCATCCACTATGAATTATTCAGCATCTACTATGAATTATTCAGCATCCACTATGAATTATTCAGCATCTACTATGAATTATTCAGCATCTACTATGAATTATTCAGTATCTACTATGAATTATAAAGAAACTGCTAAACTGTATGGTCTGTAGATGTGACAGTGAGGATCTGAGGTGGACTAAATGTAGTGATGGACTGATGAGAGGTCAGTAAGGTCAGTGGTCATATTCAGCTGGATGTGGGGTGGGGAGGGTAGCGAAGACTGGGGTGTGTGACTCAGCAGTGATGTCATCATCTCTCACAGCCTCTCCTCCGTCTCTAAGCGGCGTGCTGAAGTTATACGAGGAGAAAGCTGCCTGTAGTGTTCAGACACGCACACACACGCGCGCACACCCCCCCCCACCCCAACACACACACACATACGCACACACACTCAGGGTGCAGTTAAGGGGCCTTTGAAGAGGCACTTCAGTAAACACAGTTAGGCACACAGTTCTGCTGCAGCACCATCAAAACTAAGCCTTTAAATACAGAGTCTGGGTGACCAACTAACCCAGAAGATCATGCCAGCCAACCAGCTTCAGCAGCAGTGTTCAGCACATGATTATGATAGTTGATCAACTAAGCCGGCGAGATCATGCGGGTCAAATCACCTGACCAGTACGGTTTTGACTGTCAATCAGATTCACCAGCAAGGTTATTTTTGGTTATGTTGTTTGACCACCTAAATCAGCAACATCATGCTGGTTAACAAGCTTCATCAACAAGGTTATTAATTACAACCGCAGTGCTCAGTATTATTATAATATCAGTGTTCAGTCTGTATTGTAATATTAGTGTTTAGTATGTATTATAATATCAGTGTTCAGTACTTATTATTATATCAATGTTTTGTATATATTATCAGTGTTCAGTATGTTTTATATCAGTGTTCAGTATGTATTATAATATCAGTGTTCAGCATGTATGATAATATCAGTGTTCAGTCTGTACTATAATATCAGTATGTATTATAGTATCAGTGTTCAGTATGTATTATAATATCAGTGATCAGTATGTATTATAATATCAGTGTTCAGTCTGTATGATAATATCAGTGTTCAGTATGTATTATAATATCAGTGATCAGTATGTATAATATTAGTGTTCAGTATGTATTATAGTATCAGTGTTCAGTATGTATTATAGCATCAGTGATCAGTATGTATAATATTAGTGTTCAGTATGTATTATAGTATCAGTGTTTAGTATGTATTATAATATCAGTATGTATTATAGTATCAGTGTTCAGTATGTATTATAGCATCAGTGATCAGTATGTATAACATTAGTGTTCAGTATGTATTATAGTATCAGTGTTCAGTATGTATTATAGTATCAGTGTTCAGTATGTATTATAATATTAGTGTTCACTATGTATTATAATATCAGTGATCAGTATGTATAATATTAGTGTTCAGTATGTATTATAATATCAGTGTTCAGTATGTATGATAATATCAGTGCTCAGTATGTATTTTAATATCAGTGTTCAGTATGTATTATAATATCAGTGTTCAGTATGTATTATAATATCAGTATATATTATAATATTAGTGTTCAGTATGTATTATAGTATCAGTGTTCAGTATGTATTATAATATCAGTGTTCAGTATGTATTATAATATCAGTGTTCAGTATGTATTATAGTATCAGTGTTCAGTATGTATTATAATATCAGTGTTCAGTATGTATTATAATATCAGTGTTCAGTATGTATTATAATATCAGTGTTCAGTCTGTATTATAATTTCAGTGTTCAGTATGTATTATAGTATCAGTGTTCAGTATGTATTATAATATCAGTGTTCAGTCTGTATTATAATATCAGTGTTCAGTATGTATTATAGCATCAGTGTTCAGTATGTATTATAATATCAGTGTTCAGTATGTATTATAATATCAGTGTTCAGTATGTATTATAGTATCAGTGTTCAGTATGTATTATGATATCGGGTGATGAAGGGGAAGAGTTTTTGGACCCTTGTTGGTTTTTGATGGTAGCGAATGTGCGCGTATGGCCTGCAGATGTTTGTTTTTACACCTTTAATTAATTCTATGTAGACGATATTGAAGCACAGCTGTGTGTTATTAACGTGAACCTGATTGGCTCATTCTTCAGTTGTTCCTCATCAGTCCAGCAGATTTAGAGACCAGCACTGCTGTGTATATCTGAGCTGCAGGTCTCCCACACACACACACACACTCACCATTATACTCACACACTGCCTCTGGATTTGAATCACACACATGATTCATGAGATTCACTATATATGATTCACCATAGAGGGATACTGGGTTCACACATATGATTCATATGATTCACCATACAGTAAAACTGGATTCACACATGTGATTCATTATATATCATTCATATGATTTACCTTACAGTGACACTGGGTTCACACAAATGATTCATGAGATTCACTACATATGATTCATATGATTCACCTTACAGTAATACTGCATTCACACATATGATTCATGTGATTCACTTCATACTAATACTGGGTTCACACATGACTCACTACATACGACTCGTACGATTCACTAAATGGTTATACACTATGTGTAGGATTCAAATGATTCGCTACATGGTAATACTGAATTCACACAAATAATTCATGTGATTCACTGTATACTATTCATATGATTCACTACATAGTGACACTGGATTCACATGCTGGAGCCATATGACTCATGATTCATTCAAACGAACATTGTTTTGTTAAATGTCTAATATGAATACAGCTGTGATTATTAATACAGCACACCCTGTGTTAAATATACCAATCCCAGTTTCTAATCCGGGGCTTCTCGTTCTCTACAGGGAAAAGTAAAAGGACAAGATACCTCATTAAGAAGATGGGCCAACGAGACACCTCAACCTCCCTTCCTTTCAAGCTAAGACTCGCTGTCATCTTCATCCTTCTCTCCCATGAGCTTCACCTTGTTGCTGCTGGAGGCTCCAAGCTGGACGAAGGTTCCTCTTCCGCCAATGAATCGGGATCATGCTCCGGTAGCTACGAGTGCAAGGAAGGAGTCATCCTGCCCATATGGACTCCAGAAAACCCGTCGTTTGGAGACAAGCTGGCTAGAGCCACGATCTACTTTGTCGGACTGTTCTACATGTTCCTGGGTGTCTCCATCATTGCGGATCGTTTCATGGCATCCATCGAAGTCATCACATCCCAGGAGAAAGAAATCACCATCAAGAAGCCCAACGGAGAAACCACCACCACTACGGTCCGCATCTGGAACGAGACCGTGTCTAATCTGACTCTCATGGCGCTGGGGTCCTCCGCTCCGGAGATCTTACTCTCGGTGGTGGAGGTTTGCGGGCACAACTTTGATGCGGGTGAGCTGGGGCCCAACACCATCGTGGGCAGCGCGGCTTTCAACATGTTCGTCATCATCGGCCTGTGCGTCTCCGTCATCCCGGACGGCGACCACCGTAAAGTGAAGCACCTCCGAGTGTTCTTCGTCACCGCGGCTTGGAGCATCTTCGCGTACACCTGGCTGTACCTGATCCTGGCCGTTATTTCCCCAGGTGTGGTGGAGGTCTGGGAGGGGCTCCTCACGCTCTTCTTCTTCCCCATATGCGTGGTGTTTGCGTGGGTCGCAGACCGCAGACTCCTGTTCTACAAGTACGTGTATAAGCGGTACAGAGTCGGGAAGCAGCGGGGCATGATCATCGAGACCGAAGGGGAGCCGGAACTCCAGTCCAAAGCGGACATCGAGATGGATGGCCAGATGCTCAACTCCCACGGAGAGGAGTTCCTGGATGGAGCGGCGAATGCTGAGATGAAAGATATGGACGAGGAAGAAGCCAGGCGGGAGATGGCCAGGATTTTAAAAGAACTGAAACAGAAACATCCGGAAAAAGAGATGGAGCAGCTCATCGAGCTGGCCAACTACCAGTTCCTGAGCCAGCAGCAGAAGAGCCGGGCTTTCTACCGCTGCCAGGCCACCAGGCTCATGACGGGCGCGGGGAACATCCTGAAGAAGCATGCCGCCGATCAGGCCAGGAGAGCGATCTGCATCCATGAACTCCGTTCGGAGGTTTCCGAAGACGACTATTCCTCAAAGATCTTCTTCGACCCAGGCACCTACCAGTGCCTGGAAAACTGTGGCTCAGTTGCGCTGAACGTCGTGCGCCGCGGAGGCGACTTGACCAGCACCGTCTCTGTGAACTATCGCACCGAAGACGGCACCGCCAATGCAGGCTCCGACTACCAGTTCACGGAGGGCGTCATTGTCTTCAAACCGGGCGAGACCGAGAAGGAAATCCGGGTGGACATCATTGATGACGACATCTTCGAGGAGGACGAGCACTTCCTGGTCCATCTCAGCAACGTAAAGGTGCTGTCCGAAGGCCAGGATGATGGGAACCCACTTGCAAACCATGTGGACAGCCTGGCAAGCCTGGGTCTGCCGTCCACGGCCACAGTGACCATCTTCGACGACGACCACGCCGGAATCTTTACGTTCGAGGAGCCGGTGGTTCATGTCAGCGAAAGCATCGGCATGATGGAGGTAAAGGTGGTGAGGACGTCCGGGGCCAGAGGGGTCGTGGTGGTACCCTACAAAACCATCGAGGGTACGGCCAAAGGAGGAGGAGAGGACTTTGAAGATACCCATGGTGTCCTGGAGTTCCAGAACGACGAGATCTCGTGAGTCTTGCATTGCTCATGTCTCGAAGCTTGTCGTGACTTAGGTTAAACCGTAGCAGCTAACGGAACCAAATTTGAACGGAAGTTAGACGTGAAGGTTCTTGAATGCACCGGCAGATTAACTTCGGGAAACTACGTAAGCCTTTGGTGGCACCAAGTTAACACCCTCGCCAAGTGTTGTTGAATTTTGCTGACGTACCTTCTCATTAACATTTTCAACTTTCAGATCTTTCACTGTGCTAGTCCTAACCCATGTTTGCTCAGTGTCCCTCTCTACTTTCATTTCTCAAAGTCCTTCACCTCCTGTAGCTCGCTCTGCTCCTCATGCCTCCCTGACTTTGGCTTAGCTTTGCTCGCACTCTCAGCTTGCTTTATCGTCGCACGATGCTCCACATGTAGATGTTTACCCTGATGTCTTCTGATGCATCGGGGCTCGTCAGGCCTAGCACGACTTTTAGCAGACACCACCTCCTCCAGGCGTTCAGCGCGACGAAGCTGCGGAGACGATGGTGAGAGGTCACTGGACGGGGGAAGTGACTGTGACCGTGATTATCGCTGTACACTTTGCAGCTGTGTAAAGCAGCAGGGATATGATGGGGCTCTGATATGGAGAGCATTAGCGAGAAGGGACGTCTTGCCATGAAGCTTATGAAAAGGAAATGCAGCCTCTCCATGAGCCAATTACCGAAGGGACACTCAGATAGCCCGGGCTCCTTCTGAACCTTGTGTGCCAATTACCTTCTGCTGCGTCTCGCAGACGGGGCAGGACGTGAGTCATGCTTATATCATGCATTTTCGCCGCAGCAATAGCCGCCAGAGAAGCACGGCATCAACAATCTGTCACGCTAAGTATGATGCGCTGACTCAAAGCCTGAACCCGAGAAAAAGCGAACAGCGGTAGAAACGAAGGAGGAAAGTGGAGTTGGCTGTCGGTGAGATGTTGGGTCTGGATTAGGTCGCCGGTCCAACAAAGTTCTACCCATGGCAAGTTTTAGCGCTAACTCAACCTGACAGCACCAAATTTCCAGAGTCCAAGCCCGCCGAAAACCCCACTGACGCTAATGCCATGTCACTGGGTGGCTAAACACGCTTGGAGGAGAGTGCTAGGTTCACGAGTCAAACTTCTCGACAGAGACTCCGGTACGTTCGTCCACTAACATGGCCTGCTGCTACAAATCTTACCTACCGAGCTAATGCTAATGCTAAAAGCTCTCAAACAGCATCTTGTAGAGATGTAATGCCATGAACGTCACAAGGACTTCCAAATCAGTGACCGTGTCCAATCCAATGCATGAGCGTGGAACGCTAACTGCTAACAAGTGTCCATGTGGACTAGGATAATGCTAAGTGGTGGGCGAAAGGTAGGGCCGTCCACACATCCAGGAAGTAGCATCAGCAACTGGTACCAAATTGGCATCTGACTGATCAGTGTTGATGTATCCATAATGGGCTGAACAAACGATGTTGTTGTTGGTATGTATGTAGTGTTGTTTCATCCCACACCATAGATCTTTGTAAATGGGTGGTGCTAGACTTGGCTAGTGGGTGGGGGCCCTGCTCCATGTGACGGCTGAAAGGGTACGATGCATAAACAGCTACAAATACAGCAATCTATAAATCTGAAGCAGTGCATGTTATTGGACCGGTTTAGCCAAGTAGTTGCCTCACCGACGTCTTCGGTTCCACCTCCCGGTGATGCGACGGATTGGGCTACCCCGCTGTAAAGTCCTACCGTAACGCATATTTATCGGTAACTCCCTACGAAAAACTCTAGGTAGGAAATTTTGATAGCTCAAATCACCGCATTCCTACAGTCAGCTTTCGCCAAAATTCCGCCAAAGGTACCTCAGGTACCTCAGGCATCATGATACCTGCCCAAATGTCCTTACCAGGAAATGGTTTTTGGGACGCTGGGGCGTGGTGCCGAGTGTGTGCAGCTTTAAAATTTGATAGCTAGCATAGGATACATTGCTAACGGCTAGGTAGTTCAAGTTTGAGTTTGAGTATAAGCTCTCCTGACAACCAGGGGTACATGTAATGTTGACTGGTAGGGTCCAGACAGGTAGGGGTCAAAACACAGGTAGGGGTCAAAACACAGGTACCTTCAGAGACAAATCTGTAACCAACGAACTAGTGGACCAATGAGGTCCAAACTAGAGAAGGACCCAAGTGGGTTCACCGGGGACCAAACTCACAACCTCCCGACACTCAGAAAGTGGGAGGGGCTCTGCTCCATGTGACGAAGCTCCTTGGTGAAGGTTCTGCTCCTGGTTAGATCATACAAGGGCCGGTAGCCAATGAACGGGGCCCAACTTGGTGAGCTGCCGCTCGCTAGCTGTTCTCGGCAAGAAACCACGCTCAGCAGCGAACAAACGAAGCGACATAAACAGAAGCAGAGGAGGAGTTAACACCGTGGCTGCCGTCCACCGCCGGAGGACGGTGATGGTGAACTCAGGGGAGAAGGGACTGTGCATTGGTGTCTGGAGTTCGAAATGCTCTGGTTTAGGTCTGAGGGACTAGACTTCTTCTTCTCCTCCCTGGCCTAAAGAGCAGGAGTCAGAAGGCGCCACCTAATGCACCCCAGCGGCAGTGCTTCTTGGTAGGTTCCTCTATTAGTAGGTTCCCGCTCGAAGTTGTTCCCCAGTGAACCCTGCATTACTGGGTGACTTCACTGTTAGTCCTCCCTTCACTCAGTCAGCTGGAGGCTTGATCCTGACCAGCGAGTCGTCCTGCCGGGACTGCGGCCCGTCTCCTCATATGGAACATCGTTTATTGGGGGCAGGTCACGTGACGCGGCGACCCTGAGCGCAGACATTTTCCATGCGAGGGAGGTTACAAGGAGGACAGATATAACTCGCCCAAGATAAACACTCCGAAACGAGGCCGAGTTCCTCAAACGGCTTGAAATGGAAAAGGTCCCGACTCGCGCTTTCTTTTGAGCTGATTAATGGCGAGATGTACACAAATTTACACAGCCCGGCGAAGGTGCCGCTTTGAAGTGAGCAGCCCCGGCAGCCTCTCCTGGCTCCCAGTAACGCTGGAGCTCCATATATAGGCAGGCGTCGGGGAGCGCAGGGTGGGCGCTGATGTTTGGAGTCGCAGGTCGACATAAATCAAAGGCACCTCCTGCATTCTTTACACCTAAATTAGCTTCCATGCGCCCGTTTGATTTGTGCGTGTTGCGCTTCGGAGGAAACCGCGGGAAGAGTCGGACGCTCCCAGATTCATGGGACAATAATTATGACTTATGGGACGGTATAAACCGTAATCATTATAAACCCGGAATTTTTCAAGCGTTAATCCGCAGTTGCGGTTGTAGGTCATCTTTGGCACGTGCATTTGAAGCTCAACATGCCTTTTTTTAACGCCACCGTCTGGATAATAACACCAACACTGTGGGAGCGGAAGGGGTTACTTCCTGTTCCAGTGTCTATAAAGCAGAAGTGGAGGGAGGAATGAAATTATAGAGGTGGGGGGGGCAGCTAGCGAGTACTGCTAAGGGACTACAGTGAGGATAACAACCACCTGACTACTGGCCTACTTGGTTACAGCTAAATCATTAGCAAATTAGCCTCTTATTAGCATAGCCGGACAGACAGAAACACCAAATGCACTTAGCATTTAGCCGGCTAACGCTAGCAGACTGGCGGTTTGCTCTACGCTAGCACCAGGACGGACCTCTCAGTCTAATAGCAGCAACTGTTATATTCCAGGAACCACAAGGAATATAACACCTGTCTTGGGACAAGGAGGGTCCTCACCTGGTCTGTCCTCACCCCTTCCTGATTATCCCGCACCCTTCACACTCCCAATTTTAGCTCATTAAAATACACTCATCGTCACAACTGTAGTTGCACAAACAGCTGCACCCAGACGGACTCAACCAAGAGGACTGAGACATGGTTGGTAGGTTTGACGTCCTGAGACATGCGACTGATTTCACTCGGCCACACATGTGACGTAAACAAGGACGGGTCTTACCTCTCTACCTGACTGACCCAACAGCCACCATTACAGACATCCAGCGAGCAGTGGTGTCCTCCAGGAGTCGTCCTGTTAGTGCAGCACCATTGGCAGATGGCTGCACCACGCAGGACTACAGGCACACAGACCGTTACCACGACTGTCCTTAACACCACGTCACCGTCACCAAAGACTGCAGTGGTGTCGTACCAGACTGTCATGGAGTGACTCAGAATGGCAGCGGGTCATCTTCAGTGACGAGTCCCGCTTTAGTCTTGGTGGAGACGCCCAACGAATCCGTGTGGGGAGGCACACACCAAGATGGAGGGTCTGTTGTCACACGTCCAGAAGGCCTGGTGTCCCTCCACCTCCACCCCTACCGCACCATCTGCAGGAACTGTGTGAGGATGTTCAAGCTGCATGGGATGGATTATCACAGGACTCCATTAGGAACCTCTACAGCTCCATACCGAGACGTCTTGCGTGTTGGGTTAGCAAACACGGCGGCCCGACGCCATACTGAGAGACAGACTTCTGTATGTGTAGCTCAGTAAATATTGATCATATCAGTCTAAACTTATCATCAGTTATTGATCCTCCTTCCCAACACCACCACACTCCCACACCTCCTTCTGGGTGCAGCTGTTCTTCTGACGATGAGTGTGATGAGTGGCTGAAGGTCTCTGTATATGAGTAGAATATATGATTATAACCGAGTCGTTCTCCATGAGCATCGTTCCCTGGAACGGCGCCCGCTAGCAGGTCTGCTTATCCTCAAGGCGATCTGTGCGCTTCCAGGCACTGAGAATTCCATACACATATACAGAGAGCCATGTAAGGATGACACAGCGCAATCATGCTATATCTGTAAGAATGACACCATGTAATATGACTGGCTATATTAAACCCTACCATCTATTTTTAATCTCCCACAATGCAACAGTAGGTAAAGACTCTCCTTAAGGGCATCCCCATCTCCATTCTTACGGATCTGGACAGAGTTGCTAATAAGCCACAGCAGTAAACTGATTAGGCTGCTGATACAGCTTCACTTTACTCAGCTAGCTTGCTAGCTAGCATGCTAACGGCTAAGCAGCTAATGATATACACTATGGCTCAAAAGCATTTTCAGTTTTACAACCAGATGAGGATAAAACTTCAAAAACGCAGAGTATGTTGTGTTCAAACTTCTCAAAACAGCATTTGCATGGCTAGCTGATTAGCTTGCTGAGGCTAGCACAGCCTCACTGCATTCATTGGCAACACATCGTCACCGTGGTAACAAAGAAAAGAAGGAAATAATGTTAAGCAAGTTTCGGCTGTTAAATTTTAACACCAGAAAAGACAAAAATGGACAGACGATGAATCGTACACAGCGATGCATCATTCAGAGTGTGCTAGCGCCCCACTTCTACGCTAACGTATATACGACAACTGTAAAACTAATTTAGCACGTGGAATGAACTGGTATGGTTTAGTAACGCCGTGCTGGAGAGCTACTACGCAGTTGGTTGTACTAACAACAAACTGAGGAACGCTAATCTCCATGTTATGGCTGGGGCTCAGGCTAGATAATCACGCTAGCGTAGCTAACTCTGTACTGGGCTAGCTCAGTTGTTAATGCTAAACAGCGCTAATGCTAAACAGGTGTCCAGGTGGGAACCCCTCGCCATTCAATGGGGTTACTGCACCAGTTTGACGCTGGGGCACTACAGGGTTGTATGGTTTGCGTTCTACTGCAGGTAGACGAGTGGACATGACGGTTTAGACCTGACCCTAAGACTAATTGGGTTCTGGTGGTCCTCCAGGGTGGTGTTTGCTGCTATCGTCCTTTCTAAAGTCTATGGGTGGTGTTGTTTATTTTCCCAGATGAGCTCAAATGTTCAAGGAGCAATTTGTAAGATGGTGCAGCCTGTTAATTTGATAACCCTGGCTCACTATCACCTCTTCAGGTACAGGGTGGTATTGCAAGAGTGGATGGGTCGAGGTTAGCTGTTCCTGAGGTCCATCCTGGAGCCGTGGCAGGACGCTGAGGGAGGGTGAGGTTCTCCGATGTAGAGGATTAACGAGGGGCTAGTGTATGTACCGGTGTGGCTGTGGATGGTGGTGGGTAATGGCGTGTAACGGCCCATCCTGCTAATGGTGCTAGCTGGTTAGGTCTGGATTAGCGCTGGGTTTATATTCAGACTGTGGAGTCTTTAAACACGTCCGCTGACCACCGGACACTGCACTACAGCTCCTCTCCTCCAGCTGCAGGGACAGGACTCGTCACTTCCAGTACTGAAGGAACATGTTTACTCCATCTTCAGTGAGATGTAGAACAATTTATGATTATTCCCTTCATTCAGTCGGAAGAGTAAACTGTAGGAAACGGAGCGGAACCATAAAACAGACCATGAAGAACTTCATCAGAGCCGTCCAGCATGGGCTTATTTTAACCACCCTCCTGGCAGGAGTCAGCAGACGGGGGAAGAACATGGCCGAAGGACTTGGTTCCTCGTAGGGGACATCCTTATGTGGGTTGTCTTGGTTCTTGGGGAGTACCTCAACTTGAGTTCTTAATTCCTGTCAGCAGTTCTTCCTTATTACTCTTAAAGACTTTCTCTATTTGAGTCTCGGTTCCTCTCAGTGGTTCTTCCTAATGCTCTTAGGGAGATTCTCCTTTTGAGTCTCGGTTCCTCTCAGTGGTTCTTACAGATGCTCTTAGGGAGATTCTCCTTTGGAATCCCTGTTTCTCTGAGTGGTTCTTCCTCAGGCTCTTTTGGGAGCTTTTAAGGTCTTGGTTCCTCTAAGTGGTTCTTCCTTTTGCTCTTAGGGAGATTCTACTTTTGAGTCTTGGTTCCTCTAAGTGGTTCCTCCTAATGCTTTTAGGGAGATTCTCTTTTTGAGTCTCGGGTTCCTCTCAGTGTTTTTTCTAATGCTTCTATGGAGATTCTACTTTTGAGTCTTGGTTCCTTTTGGTGGTTCTTCCTCAGGCTCTTTTGGGAGTTTTAAGCCTTGGTTCCTCTAAGTGGTTCCTCCTAATGCTCTTAGGGACATTCTTCTTTTGAGTCTCGGTTCATCTCAGTGGTTCCTCCTCAGGCATGTTTGGGAGCTTTTGAGTCTCGGTTCCTCTCAGTGTTTTTTTCTAATGCTCCTAGGGAGATTCTCCTTTTGAGTCTTGGTTCCTCTCAGTGGTTCTACCTTATTCTCTTAGGGAGATTCTCCTTTGAAGTCTCGGTTCCTTTTGGTGGTTCTTCTTCAGGCTCTTTAGGGAGCTTTAAGCCTTGGTTCCTCTCAGTGGTTCTTCCTAATGCTCTTAGGGAGATTCTTCTTTTGAGTCTTGGTTCCTCTCAGTGTTTCTTCCTAATGCTCTTAGGGAGATTCTCCTTTGGAATTTCGGTTTCTCTGAATGGTTCTTCCTCAGGCTCTTTAGGGAGCTTTTGAGGTCTTGGTTCCTCTCAGTGGTTCCTCCTAATGCTCTTAGGGAGATTCTTCTTACGAGTCTTGGTTCCTCTCAGTGGTTCTTCCTTATGATCATAGGGAGATTCTCCTTTTGAGCCTCAGTTCCTCTCAGTGGTTCCTCCTAATGCTGTAAGGGAGATTTTCCTTTTGAGTCTCGGTTCCTTTCAGTGGAGATTCTCATTTTGAGTCTTGGTTCCTCTCAGTGGTTCTTCCTTTTGCTCTTAGAGAGATTCTTCTTTTGAGTCTCGGTTCCTTTTGGTGGTTCTTCCTCAGGCTCTTTTGGGAGTTTTAAGCCTTGGTTCCTCTCAGTAGTTTTTCCTAATGCTCTTAGGGAGATTCTCCTTTTGAGTTTTGGTTCCTCTCAGTGGTTCTTTCTAATGCCCTTAGGGAGATTCTCCTTTTGAGTCTCTGTTCCTCTTGG
>JAMWET010000944.1:152500-186224 GCA_024036415.1 Prochilodus magdalenae
AGATTATCAGTACTACATTTGGCAGTCCTAAGATTTACAGGTTAGGAATACTGAAGTTAACAGTACCGATTTTGTTTACTCAGATCATTGTTACTACATTACCAGTAATCATTATCAGTTTCATTTCAATTCATTAGTACTCATATTATTATTACTGAGGGTATCAGTATTCAGACTGTCAGTATTCACATTATCAGTACTCAGATTATCAGTACTCAGATTATCAGGAATCAAATTACCAGTATTCAGATTATTAGTATTCAGATTATCAGTACTCAGATTATCAGTACTCAGATTATCAGGAATCAAATTACCAGTATTCAGATTATTAGTATTCAGATTATCAGTACAATTATTATTACTAAACTGATCAAAGCTCAAACTTGGTGTCCCTGTACTTGGTGTGCTGTGATATGTGTGTTTGGGAGCTGTGTGTTTGGCAGCTGTGTGTTTGAGAGCCACGTGTTTGGGAGCCGTGTGTTTAAGAGCTGTGTGTTTGGGAGCTGTGTGCTGTGAGCTGTTGGTTTGGTAGCTGTGTGTTTGGGAGCTGTGTGCTATGAGCTGTTGGTTGGGTAGCTGTGTGTTTGGGAGCTGTGTGTTTGAGAGCTGTGTGTTTGGTAGCTGTGTGTATGAGAGCTGCATGTTTGGGAGTTCTGTGTTTGGTAGCTGTGTGTATGAGAGCTGCGTGTTTGGGAGCTGTGTGTTCGGGAGCTGTGAGCCGTGTGTTTAAGAGCTGTGTGTTTGGGAGCTGCGTGTTTGGGTGTTGTGTGTTTGGGAGCTGTGTGTCTGGGTGTTGTGTGTTTGAGAGCTGTGTGTTTGGGAGCTGCGTGTTTGAGAGCTGTGTGTTTGGGTGTTGTGTGTTTGGGAGCTGTGCGTTGGGGAGCTGTGTGCTGTGAGCTGTGTGTTTGGGAGGTGTGTGTTCAGGAACTGTGAGCTGTGTGTTTGGGAGCTTTGTGTTTGGGAGCTTTGTGTTTGGGAGATGTGTGTTTGGGAGCTGTGTGTTTGGGAGCTTTGTGTTTGGGAGCTTTGTGTTTGGGAGATGTGTGTTTGGGAGCTGTGTGTTTGGGAGCTTTGTGTTTGGGAGCTTTGTGTTTGGGAGATGTGTGTTTGGGTGCTGTGTGTTTGGGAGCTGTGTGTTTGGGAGATGTGTGTTTGGGTGCTGTGTGGCGTGAGCAGTGTGCTGTGTCTTTGAGAGCTGTGTGTTTGAGAGCTGTGTGTTTGAGAGCTGTGTGTTTGGAAGCTGTGTGTTTGGGAGCTGCGTGTTTGGGAGCTGTGTGTCTGGGAGCCGTGTGTTTGAGAGCTGTGTGTTTGAGAGCTGTGTGTTTGGAAGCTGTGTGTTTGGGAGCTGCGTGTTTGGGAGCTGTGTGTCTGGGAGCCGTGTGTTTGAGAGCCGTGTGTTTGGGACCTGCGTGTTGGGGAGCCGTGTGTTGGGAAGCTGTGTGTTTGGGAGCTGTGTGGCGTGAGCTGTGTGTTTAAGAGCTGTGTGTTTGGGAGCTGTGTGTTTGGGTGTTGTGTGTTTGGGAGCTGCGTGTTTGAGAGCTGTGTGTTTGGGTGTTGTGTGTTTGAGAGCTGTGTGTATGAGAGCTGTGTGTTTGGGTGTTGTGTGTTTGGGAGCTGCGTGTTTGGGAGCTGCGTGCTGTGAGCTGTGTGTTTGGGAGCTGTGTGTTCGGGAGCTGTGAGCTGTGTGTTCGGGAGCTGTGAGCTGTGTGTTTGGGAGCTTTGTGTTTGGGAGATGTGTGTTTGGGTGCTGTATGTTTGGGAGCTGTGTGTTTGGGAGATGTGTGTTTGAGAGCTGTGTGTTTGGGAGATGTGTGTTTGGGAGCTGTGTGTTTGAGAGCTGTGTGTTTGAGAGCTGTGTGTTTGGGTGTTGTGTGTTTGAGAGCTGTGTGTTTGGGAGATGTGTGTTTGGGTGCTGTGTGGCGTGAGCTGTGTGCTGTGAGCTGTGTCTTTGAGAGCTGTGTGTTTGGGAGCTGTGTGTTTGGGTGCTGTATGTTTGGGAGCTGTGTGTTTGGGAGATGTGTGTTTGGGTGCTGTGTGACGTGAGCTGTGTGCTGTGAGCTGTGTCTTTGAGAGCTGTGTGTTTGGGTGCTGTGTGTTTGGGAGCTGTGTGTTTGAGAGCTGTGTGTCTGGGAGCTGCGTGTTTGGGAGTTGTGTGTTTGGGTGCTGTGTGTTTGCTGTGTGTTTGGGTGTTGTGTGTTTGAGAGCTGTGTGTTTGGGTGTTGTGTGTTTGGGAGCTGCATGTTTGAGAGCTGTGTGTTTGAGAGCTGTGTGTTTGGGTGTTGTGTGTTTGGGAGCTGCATGTTTGAGAGCTGTGTGTTTGAGAGCTGTGTGTTTGGGTGTTGTGTGTTTGAGAGCTGTGTGTTTGGGTGTTGTGTGTTTGGGAGCTGCGTGTTTGGGAGCTGCGTGTTTGGAAGCTGCGTGCTGTGAGCTGTGTGTTTGGGAGCTGTGTGTTCGGGAGCTGGGAGCTTTGTGTTTGGGAGATGTGTGTTTGGGGAGCAGGGTGTTTGGGAGCTGCGTGTTTGGGGAGCTGTGTGTTTGGGAGCTGTGAGTTGTGTGTTTGGGAGCTCTGTATTTGAGAGCTGTGTGTTTGGAAGCTGTGTGTTTTGGAGCTGTGTGTTTGGGAGCTTTGTGTTTGGGAGGTGTGTGTTTGGATGCTGTGTGGCGTGAGCTGTGTGCTGTGAGCTCTGTATTTGGGAGCTGTGTGTTTGGGGAGCTGTGTGTTTGGGAGCTGTGTGTTTGAAACCTGTGTGTTTGGGAGCTGTGTGTTTGGGAGTCGTGTGTTTGGGAGCTGTGTGTTTGGGAGCTGTGTGTTTGGATGCTGTGTGGCGTGAGCTGTGTGCTGTGAGCTCTGTATTTGGGAGCTGTGTGTTTGGGGAGCTGTGTGTTTGGGACCTGTGTGTTTGGAACCTGTGTGTTTGGGAGCTGTGTGTTTGGGAGCTGTGTGTTTTGGTGCTGTGTGGCGTGAGCTTTGTGCTGTGAGCTGTGTATTTGAGAGCTGTGTATTCGGGAGCTGCGTGTTTGGGTGCTGTGTGTTTGGGAGTCGTGTGTTTGGGTGTTGTGTGTTTGGGTGTCGTGTGTTTGGGTATTGTGTATTTGGGTGCTGTGTGGCGTGAGCTGTGTATTTGGGAGCTGTGTGTTTGGGAGTCGTGTGTTTTGGTGCTGTGTGGCGTGAGCTGTGTATTTGAGAGCTGGGTGTTCGGGAGTTGTGTGTTTGGGAGCTGCGTGTTTGGGGAGCTGTGTGTTCGGGAGTTGTGTGTATGGGTGCTGTGTGTTGGGGAGCTGTGTGTTTGGGAGCTGTGTGTATGGATGCTGTATTTGGGAGCTGTGTGTTTGGGACCTGTGTGTTTGGAACCTGTGTGTTTGGGAGTCGTGTGTTTTGGTGCTGTGTGTTTTGGTGCTGTGTGTTTTGGTGCTGTGTGTTTGGGAGCTGTGTGTTTGGGAGCTGTGTGTTTGTGAGCTGTGTGTTTGGGAGTCGTGTGTTTGGGAGCTGTGTATTTGTGAGCTGTGTATTTGGGAGTCGTGTGTTTGGGAGTCGTGTGTTTGGGAGTCGTGTGTTTGGGAGTCGTGTGTTTGGGTGCTGTGTGGCGTGAGCTGTGTATTTGTGAGCTGTGTGTTTGGGAGCTGCGTGTTGGGGAGGAGATGTGTGCAGTAGTTGCCACGCCGGTTTACTGTCAGTGTCCCCACGCAGCGAGCAGCCTGCGATACGGATCACATCCGGATCACAGCACTCAGAAAAGAACCCAGACCCCCACAGATCCGGGACCAGATAAGACCAGGCCCTGGTTTCTGGACGCTGTTCATTTACTGGACAGTCAGTCGTACGTAAAGAGCCGCTCACAGATCACAGCGTTCCCAGCAGGCCGCTGCACCGTGTGCCTCGCGTCGCAGAGTTCCATTCATTACAGCTGTGGAAAAAAGACTCGGAGCCTTCCAGCCTTCCAGCCTTTCCCTTAAACAGACGCACAATTTTCCACATTCTGCTTCAAGACGTAATAAATTACATCCCCCATAACCCCACCCGCCAGGAGGTGCTGATCCCTACAGCCGTCTGCTTTAAGGAGGAGCCGTAACTCTCTAACTCCCCAATAGCTGACAGGTAACACACTCTTAAAGGAGCAGTGTGTATCCCCTAGTGGTGAGGTCGCGCACTGCAACCTACTGACTCCCAACCCCTGCCTGTCCCTAGAACCTCTCATAACACATAATGGTTCTCCAGCACCGATTCTTGTTCTAGTGTTCCATTCCACCTTAAAGGGTGTAGCGGATACGTTCCAGGTCCCCGGAGCTTTGTAGTAACTGTTGCACCGTTTAAGGCGGAATGAGGAAATTCAGTTCAAGCAAGAAGCTGCCAGAGAGGAAGCTGAATGTGAGCGCCAGATAGAAAGTAATACACCATTTAAGGTGGAATGGGAAAAGAGGCTGAATGTGAGCACCAAAATGAAAGGATTGCAGCGTTTAGGGTGGAACGGGACAATTCAAACAAGAAGCTGGTGAATTAGAAGTTGTGTGTCATTATTAGAATAAAAACACTGCACTATTTAAGGTGGAACAGCAAATTGTGAACAAGATTCTGGTAAATAAGAAGATGAATGTCAATGCCAGAATGAAAATAATGCATCATTTAAGGTGGAATGGGGAAATTTGAATAAGAAGCCGGCAGATGCAATAAAAAAAAAGAAATAATAATAAAAAGAAGTAATTTTAGTAGAACTTCATACCGGATGATAATTTCAGTAGAATTCCATTCTGGATGCTAATTTTGTAGGAATTTTATTCTGGAAATTAATTGTATTAGAAATTCATTTTAGATGGTAATTTTATAAGAATTTAATTTTGGATGTTAATTTTATTGGAACTTTATGCTGAATAATAATTGTATTAGAAATTCATTCTAAGGTTAATTTTAGAATTTCATTTAATTTCATCTTTTTTATTCTGCATAATTTATATTTAAAAATCATTTTAGATGTTAATTTTAGTTTAACATTATTCAGGACATTTTTAGTAGAATTTTATTCTGGATGTTAATTTTAGTAGAACTTCATCCTGGATTTTAGATTAAGTAGAACGTCATCCTGGATTTTAGTTTTAGTAGAACTTTATTCTGGATGTTAATTTTGTAGGAACCTTATCCTGAATAATAATTTTATTAGAAACTAACATCCAGAAACTTTTTTCCGGATGTTAATTTTAGTAGAACTTTATTCTGGATTTTAGTTTTAGTAGAACTTCATCAATGCCAGAATGAAAATAATGCACCATTTAAGGTGGAATAGGGAAATTTCAATAAGAATGAATGAATGTCAAAACAGTAGAATAAGAGTAATGCACCATTTAAGGTGGAGTGAGAAAATTGGAACAACAAACTGGTGAATAAGAAACTAAATGTCAGCACCAGAATAAAAACACTGCACTATTTAAGGTGGAATGGACAGATTTCAACACAAAGATGACATATAAGAAGCTGAATGTGAGCACCAGAATAAACATACTGCACTATTTAAGATGGAATGGAGAAATTTTAACAGGAAGATGGCATATAAGAAGCTGAATGTAAGCACCAGAATAAACATACTGCTCTATTTAAGGTGGAATGAAGAAATTCAAATAAGAAGCTAGTGAATAAGAAACTAAATGTGAGCACCAGAATAAAAACACTGCACTACTTAAGGTGGAATGGAGAAATCTGAACAAGAAGATGGCATATAAGAAGTTGAATGTGAGCACCAGAATAAAAATACTGCACCATTTAAGGTGGAATGGAGAAATTTCAACAGGAAGATGGCATATAAGAAGCTGAATGTGAGCACCAGAATGAAAATACTGCACTATTTAAGGTGGAATGGAGAAATTTAAACAAATAACTGGTGAATAAGAAACTACACATCAGCACCAGAATACAAATACTGCACCATTTAAGGTGGAATGGACAATTTGGAACAAGAAGCTGGCAGATAGGAGGTTCTGTAGTTTTAATGCTGGTATTATGTTTGATAAGGTGATTTAGGGTATCAGAATATCGTAGTGTGCCATCTAGAGTTCTGGAGCTGCTACATTTCACATGCAATGCTGCTTGAGTCACATGGAAAGAAGGGCCTCACTGAGCCACAGCGTGTTTCAGAGGAGCAGGCACATAGCGGAGTTTAGCTAAAGCCACTAATGCAGTGGAGGAAATGGAAAACTGATCTTCAGCCGTGATCGTATTTATGCAGTTCCTATCAGTGCGGAACAAATGAGGCAAGGCTGCGGAGGCTGAGGATGGGCTTAAAATACGCCGCAGTCCTAACATCCCATAATTCACTCTGAATTCCCTTGTCACTGAGTGAGCGGCAGGATGGGGTGACCGCTGGGCAATTAAACACTCAGCAGGAGTGAACGCTGGACAGCCGTGACCTGTAATGACCTTGCAGTCAAGAATCCAGACAATCTGATCGCAAAACCAGCTTCACATCAGAACTTTTAATTCCACCTTAAATGGTGCGGCATGGTATGTGATTAGAAATGAATGAGTAATTAGAATTTAATTAGAACTTAATTTTGAATGTTAATGTTAGTAGAACCTGGATGAGATGAAATTTCCATCCTGGAAATAGTTTTTAGTTGAACTTAATTCTGAATATGAATTGTATATTAATTTTATAAGAACCTCATTCTAGAAATTATTTCAGCACCATCTCTTTCTGGGTTTGATTTTTAGTAGAACTTTGTCCTAGATGGCAATATGGTAATTTTAGTAGAACTTCATTCTGGATGATAATTTTGTAGGAATTTTATTCTGGAAATTAATCTAAACTCATTTTAGATGGTAATTTTATAAGAATTTCAATTTGGATGTTAATTTTATTGGAACTTTATGCTGAATAATAATTGTATTAGAAATTCATTCTAATGTTAATTTTAGAATTTCATTTTGGTTGTCAATTTTCTTGGAACTTTTTTATTCTGCATAATAATTGTATTTAAAAATCATTTTAGATGTTAATTTTAGTTTAACTTTATTCAGGACATTTTTAGTAGAACTTTGTTCAGGATATTAATTTTAGTAGAACTTTATTCTGGATTTTAGTTTAAGTAGAACTTCATCCTGGATGTTAATTTTAGTAGAACTTCATTCTGGATTTTAGTTTTAGTAGAACTTTATTCTGGATTTTAGTTTTAGTAAAACTTTATTCTGTATGTTAATTTTACAGGAACCTCATTCTGAATAATAATTTTATTAGAAATTCATTCTGGGTGTTGATTTTAGCAGGACTTTATTCTTAATGTTAATTTGATCAGATTTTGTTTGGATACTGAAGATGAGCAGATTACAAATATATATACTGTACATTTTTGAGAAACCCAATTTAATTTTATTAAAAATCGAGATTCCTTTTTAACCGTGACTCCAGTGAGTTGATCATTCCTTCAGGTCTTTCTACGGGATGTTCTCCAGCTCCGTAGATCCAGCCTGTTAGGTCTGGTGTTGTTGCTGGCTGTGAATAATTTTCAGAGTTCTTTAAGCTGCTCAGAGTGCAGATTAGGGTGAGTTTGAGTGTGACACGCAGAAGGAAGAGGATTAGGAACGTTTTGAAATCGGCCATCTGCGCCGCGGCTTCAGGAGAACACGCAGAAGAAGATCTGCAGGCTGGCCAGGTCACATGACCACCTGACAAATCCCTCACCTACAGTTCAAACCATCATACAGCATTCAGAAGCTCAGCTATCAGACTCTCCCAACATTATACAGCACCGAGAGAGAGAGAGAGAGAGAGAGAGAGAGAGAGAGAGAGAGAGAGAGAGAGAGAGAGAGAGAGAGAGAGAGAGAGAGAGAGAGAGAGAGAGAGACAGACAGAGAGAGAGAGAGAGAGAGACAGATATAGAGAGAGAGAGAGAGAGAGAGAGAGAGAGAGAGAGAAGAGAAGAGAGAGAGACAGAGAGAGAGAGGAGAGAGAGAGAGGGGAGAGAGAGGAAAGAGAGAGAGAGGAGAGAGAGCAGAAAGAGAGAGAGAGTAAAGAGAGAGTAAAGAGAGAGAGGAGAGAGAGAGCGGAAAGAGAGAGAGGAGAGAGAGAGAGAGAGAGAGTGAAAGAAAGAGAGAGAGAGAGAGAGAAAGAGACAGAGAGAGAGAGAGAGGAGAGAGAGAAAGCAAGAGAGAGAGAGAGAGAGAAGACAGACAGAGAGAGAGAGAGAGACTGCAGCTGACTGATAGACCCTAGTTAAATAAGGTCTGATGGTTTAACTTGCTGACAGTCCTGATGTGTGTTGTTTGGTTTGGCTTGTGTTGTTTCCATGGCGATGGTTTATAAAGAGCTTCCGTGTGTATTCCGGATTTTGTCCGTGAATGCCCTCTGCCCAACACATGGAGCAGACGGAACCGTTACTCATCACGCTTTAGTACACACAAACACAGCTATCATCAGCGCCACCGCTTAACCCAGCATACTGAGTGTGGCACCACGGCATAGTCCCGCCCCTCATCTCCAACAGAGCCCCGCCTACCCACATCAGCACCATAGCATCCAGCATCCAGCATCTGCATCACTCGCAAAGTTAAGCCAGCCTACATCAGCAACACCTTAGAGCCCCACCTCTTTACCTGCAGCATCTCAGAACGTGTGGGATCAATGTGGGATCAGTATGGAATCAGTGTGGGATCAGTTTGGGGTCAGTGTGGGATCAGCGTGGGGTCAGTGTGGGATCAGTGTGAGATTAGTATGGGATCAGTGTGGGGTCAGTGTGGGATCAGTGTGGGGTCAGTGTGGGTTCAGTGTGGGATCAGTATGGGATCAGTCTGGGTTCAGTGTGGGATCAGTATGGGATCAGTGTGGGGTCAGTGAGGGAGCAATGTGGGATCAATGTGGGATCGATAAGGGATTAGTGTTACTATGTGGTCTGTGTGGGATCAATGTGTGATCAGTATGGGGTTAGTGTTAGTATGGGATCTGTGGGAGCAATGTGGAGTCAGTGTGTGGTTGGGATGTGAAGTTGTGAAGTTAGCTTGTAGTTAGTGTGGGGTCAGTGTGAAATCAGTATGGGATCAATGTGGGATCAGTATGGGATCGATGTGGGATCATAGTGTGGTGTCAGTGTAAGATCTGCTTTAGTACTTTTAGCACTGGAGCTACAAAGCTAATGTAGCTAACAGGAAATGCCATATGCCACCACTTAGCATGATGCTAACTGAGTGCCTGAATCACCGCACATTTACTGGCTGCATTTAATGTCTTTTTCTTACCACCTTCAAAACTGTTGATTCCTCACGCCTCTTTCATCTCTGCAACTCTCTCTCTCTCTTTCTCTCTCTCTTTCTCCCTCTGTCTATCTGTCTGTCTTTGTCTGTCTCTCTCTTTTTCAGCAAAACCATTCAGATCAATATAATCGATGACGAGGAGTATGAAAAAAACAAGAACTTCTTCATGGAGATCGGAGAGCCGCGAATGGTGGAGATGAGTGAGAGGAAAGGTGGGCCCTGCCCCCGCACCGCCACCCATGTGGTCTGGTGCCACCTGCTGGACTGACTTCTCTACAGTAGCTTTGACTCCAGAAGACCCCCCACTGTCGCTCTGACCATTATACTTCCCTGACCCACAGCTTTATCCAGTCCCCCATTTAACCAAGTGTAGTTGATTAGCCAGGACATGTCTGGTGTCTCAAGTTTGCTTCCTTAGCTTTAGCACTTAAGCTACGAGGCTAGCGTAGCTAATCAAGCAACGTTAGCGACATTTCTCCTCGTAGCTCCAGTGATACAACCACAGAAGGCAACCTCAGGCACCAAACGTGTCCTGACCGGACAGTGACCGGAACAGTGTTACTGCCATGACCCTGCAGCCCCTCAGGTGTTCCTTTGTGTGTCCCCCCTCCGCAGGAAGACCATAAGGGTTGTAATTATTGACCATGACGAGTATGACAAGCAGGCAAGCTTCTACCTCCAGCTGCAGGAGCCGGAGTGGAGGAGGAGAGGATGGACAGGTGAAAGAGAGCAAAAAAAAAGAAAACAACTCCTCCTTTCTTCTGCAGCTTCCTTCTGCTTCAGCGTGTTCTCTTCCTCCTGTACTCCTCCTCTTCCTCACTCAGCTACCTCTATCAGCTTCATCCTCTGTCACCTCTGCTCCACTTACACTGTGAAACTCTAGAGGGCGCTGGAGAGTCCTCAATGAATAGGAGTGAATGGAACTGACTGGTTAGCATTACTGCTACTGAGAACTGACTGGTTAGCATCACTGCTACCGAATGCTGATTGGTTTGCATTGCTGCTACTGAGAGCTGATTGGCTGGCATTACTGCTACTGAATGCTGATTGGTTAAGTGTTACTGCTACCAAGAGCTGACTGATTAGCATTACTGCTACTGAGTGCTGATTGGTTAGTATTACTGCTACTGAGAGCTGATTGGTTAGCATTACTGCTACTGTGTGCTGATTGGTTAAGTGTTACTGCTACTGAGTGCTGAATAGTTAGCATTACTGTTCCTAAGTGCTGATTGGTTCTCATTAATACTATTGAGAGCTGATTGGTTAGCATTACTGCTATTGAGAGCTGATTGGTTGGCATTAACGCTACTGAGAGCTGATTTGTTAGCATTACTACTGTTGAGAGCTGATTGGTTAGCATTACTGCTACTGAGTCCTGATTGGTTAGCATTACTGCTACTGAGAGCTGATTGGTTCGCATTACTGCTACTGAGAGCTGATTGGTTAGCATTAACGCTACTGAGAGCTGATTAGTTAGCATTACTACTACTGAGTGCAGATTGGTTAGCATTACTGCTACTGAGTCCTGATTGGTTAGCATTACTGCTACTGAGAGCTGATTGGTTAGCATTACTGCTACTGAGAGCTGACTGATTGGCATTAACGCTACTGAGAGCTGATTTGTTAGCATTACTGCTACTGAGAGCTGATTGGTTAGCATTACTGCTACTGAGAGCTGATTGGTTAGCATTACTGCTACTGAGAGCTGACTGATTGGCATTAACGCTACTGAGAGCTGATTGGTTAGCACTACTGTTCCTAAGTGCTGATTGGTTCTCATTACTACTATTGAGAGCTGATTGGTTAGCATTACTGCTACTGAGAGCTGATTGGTTGGCATTACTACTACTGAGAGCTGATTGGTTAGCATTACTGCTACTGGGAACTGATTGGTTAGCATTACTGCTAATAGGAACTAATTGGTTAGCATTACTGCTACTGGGAACTGATTGGTTAGCATTACTGCTAATAGGACCTGATTGGTTAGCATTACTGCTACTGAGCACTGACTGGTTAGCATTACTGCTACTGGGTGCTGATCGATGTACACAAGAGCTCTACAGGAACCCATTTATTTCCGACTCTCTCTTAAGCACCCTCTAGTGTCTGAGCAACCTGAGGGACCTTGTTGACCCGACAGTGCTCCTCACCGCAGTTCATAATAATTACTGTTCATTGGACACGAGACACGAGAAGCACAGTCGTGAATAAGGGTCACAAGCACAGCTCCTTTCTGTTGCACGATACACACACACACAGCCAGCCTCTGACCTCAGATGACCCCGATACCTCGGTGATTGGATTAAAGGTACAAACAGAGATAGAAATTTAATTCCTCTTTATTATTTTCACCTGAAGCTGAAGGCCACAGCAGATCTCCAGGAGCCTCAGAACTGCTGAATAAAGCTGTCCCCAACACCTGCACCCACACACACACACACACACTTACACCAGCTGTCAGCCAGGCCGTGTATTTATTCATGTCGTCTCCCTTCTTCTGTTTTTTCTTCTTCATCTTCCTCCTGTCTGTCGTCTTGTCTGGGTCAGCTGTGTTGCTGCATGAGTGTGGTAAGCTCTTCTCTTTTCTCTGCCTCCAATCAACCTGAACAGCCACTAACTGGCCACTTTATTGGAAACACCTCCTTTGTACTTCCACTAACTGGCCACTTTATTGGAAACACCTACCTTGTACTTCCACTAACTGGCCACTTTATTGGAAACACCTACCTTGTACTTCCACTAACTGGCCACTTTATTAGAAACACCCACGTTGTACTTCCACTAACTGGCCACTTTAATGGAAACACCTACCTTGTACTTCCACTAACTGGCCACTTTATTGGAAACACCTACCTTGTACTTCCACTAACTGGCCACTTTATTAGAAACACCCACCCTGTATTTTTGCTAACTGGCCACTTTATTGGAAACACCTACCTTGTGCATCCACTAACTGGCCACTTTATTGGAAACACCTACTTTGTACTTCCACTAACTGGCCACTTTATTGGAAACACCTCCTTTGTACTTCCACTAACTGGCCACTTTATTGGAAACACCTACCTTGTACTTCCACTAACTGGCCACTTTATTGGAAACACCTACCTTGTACTTCCACTAACTGGCCACTTTATTAGAAACACCCACCTTGTATTTCTGCTAACTGGCCACTTTATTAGAAATACCTACCTTGTGCGTCCACTAACTGGCCACTTTATTAGAAACACCTACCTTGTACTTCCACTAACTGGCCACTTTATTAGAAACACCTCCTTTGTACTTCCACTAACTGGCCACTTTATTGGAAACACCTACCTTGTACTTCCACTAACTGGCCACTTTATTGGAAACACCTACCTTGTACTTCCACTAACTGGCCACTTTATTGGAAACACCTACTTTGTGCTTCCACTAACTGGCCACTTTATTGGAAACACCTACTTTGTGCTTTCACTAACTGGCCACTTTATTAGAAACACCTCCTTTGTACTTCCACTAACTGGCCACTTTATTAGAAACACCTGTCTTGTGCGTCCACTAACTGGCCACTTTATTAGAAACACCTACCTTATAGATCCACTATGTAGGTGTGCAGGTACAGATAGCTCCCTTATGTGCTCATTCATCACTGGTCAGCTTCTGACCTCAGAGCTGTTCTTGTCTTATCTGGACAACAGTGACTGACCAGTGATGAAGGACCTGTACACCAGCAAAGTGGAGCTACAAGAGTGAGGTGGTGATCATCAGCCTGGGCTGGTGAGGTGGTCCTCACTCTAAAACAGGCTAATGTAGCTAACAGATCATAGTGCTAGTGCTAGCGTACGCTAGCGAACCCAGCAGTGATGAACCTGTTATTAATATGTGCTGTTTTGTGGTTGTAGGTGGCTTCGTGAAGACAGGTACAGTCCGTTTGATAGTGAATGCTAATACAGCTTATTAGCACTGAAGCTAACTGGCTTCGCTAACTGGCTAGTTCCAGTTGTAGCCCTGACGTTCTCTGTCTTGCTCTTTGATAGATAAGCAGCTCTTTGGTAAGAAATGAAATTTGGCTTTTCACTGGAGGCTAAATGTAACCGTGTGTGATCCCGTCACTGCACCGCGGCAGTCTGACCGCACCACTGCACTGTCTCGGCTTCTCACTCACCAGACACGCACTGCCGTATAGAGTGTAGTAGTTTACTCCACCGTGTAGCAAGTCCTCCCGGTCAGTCTGAGGAGCATCACCACTCCACTGTAGATCCACTGTACATTCACTCTGCTCTCACTGGATCCCAGAACCACTGATCACACATCCACTGCAGATCTGCTGAAACTGGCACAGACAAAAATTGGGGTCTGAAAAATTGGGCTCATCCCGATGTTCCCAGGTCTCTAGGGGTCTGTCTTTCTAAGGTTTCACATTCCCAGTGATCTTTGTTCCCATGGTTCTATGTTCCCAGGGTTCTAAGTTCCCAAAGCTCTATGTTCACAGGATTCCAGGATCCCAGGGGTTCAATGGTCCCAGAGTTACATGTTCCCTGGGGTCCCTGTTCCCAGGGCTTTGTGTTCCCAGGTTTCCAAGTTCCCAAGGTTCTATATTCCCAGGATTCCATGCTCTCAGGGGTTCCATGTCCCTAAGATGTTCCTAGAGCTCTTATTTCCAGGATTCCAAGTTCCATGTTTTTCCATGGGCTTCTTTTTCTTAGACTTCATGTTTCCAGGGTTGCATCCCACCATGGTTCTATGTTCCCAGGGTTTTATGTTCCTAGGGATTTACATTCCCAAGATTCCTTGTTCCCAAGACACTATAAGCCTCATTCACCAATATTTTCCTATTGTAGTAAAGCTCTACCTCATATCCATAACATGCTCTTGTCCCGTAGTATTGTTGAGTGTTCCTGAGTGTGTGTAGATTCAGCTGGGGAATGAGGCCCTATGTTCCTAGGGCTCCATGTTGCCAGGGTGTCATGTCCCCAGTGTTAAATGCTCATGGGGTTCCATGTTTCCAGGGTTATATGGCCTTGGGGTTTCAAATTCCCATGGTTTCATGTACCCAGGGTTCTATGCTGCTGGTGTTCCATGTTTCCCGGGCCTTTTTGTAGAGCTATGTGTGTTTTGCTCCTGTGCTAGGATCCTATGACCTTTGGTGACCCCAGGAACATACAGCTCTGGCACCTTAGAATCCTGGCGACGTAGGTGCTGGGAACATAAACAATGGAAAAACGGGACCATGGGAATATAAAACACTGGGAATATAGAAAACCTGAGAACAGATATTGGAAACATAGTACCCTGGGTACATAGATCCATGGGGACATAGAACCATGAGAAGATGGAACCCTGGAAAGAACATGTTTGAGCGTTGATGGTGTGGATGATTCGTATTGGGCTTTGAAAGAGAAAGGCTTGGGAAAATAGAGTCCAGGGAACATGCTACCCTGGGAACGCGGCCTTCTTCCAGATGTAGTCAACCAGCCAATACAAGTTGCTTCTTCAGCTTTGTCACTGGGGCTACGAGGCTAATGTAGCTAACAAGTAACAGAAGCCTGTACCCCACTGATTAGCATGGTGCTAACTGCTTGCCTCAAAGTGTGCAGAGACGTTCAGGAATCTCTAATAGACTTGGTTACGT
Source organism: Prochilodus magdalenae (assembly GCA_024036415.1). Taxonomy (NCBI): domain Eukaryota; kingdom Metazoa; phylum Chordata; class Actinopteri; order Characiformes; family Prochilodontidae; genus Prochilodus; species Prochilodus magdalenae. Next base: position 167,341 of record JAMWET010000944.1, read on the forward strand.
GGTGTCCGACACCACATGACTTCCTGTTATCTATGAAGATGGACTAAACTACATTAGCATAGCTGAACACAGTACTGGAGATCATGTAGAGTAGACATCATGGAGTCTGAATTTTGTCTGGAGGTTTATAGAACTAGGCTAGCTAGTATCCCAACCCACCACTGTGCTAGCTGGTGGGGTATTAGCTTGGAGTACTTGTTGTTAGCTACATTAGCCTCGATTAGCTCCAATGCTAAATCTAAAGAAGCTTAGACTCCAGCTGTACGGATGAATCCACATCTACATACATCCTACACACACAGTCCGCCTCAGCTCGGATGATGGTTCTGAAGGGAAGCGGTTGTTGCCTGGCACTGTTCGCGCCTGCGGTGTGAGTTGGACACTCAGCTGGACATTGCTGTCCGCCACCCTTCCTGACCCACCCTTCCGCATCACACCATCAGCCGTGCACTAGCGTGTGTGTTCACTATGGAATGTTTCAGCTCACAGAGAGCTAAAGGGCCCATATCAGGGAATTACATACAGTCCACGCCCACCGCAGTTTAGCTCCACCCATTCAGACAACAGTACTTTACCCCCGCCCATTCAGTCCAGGGTAGTTTATCCCCTCTCATTTAGCCTGCAGAAATTTTGCCCCACCCATTCAGACTACAGCAGTTTAGCCCCACCCATTTAGCCCAGAACAGCTTAGCCTCGCCCATTCACACAACAGTGATGTAGCCCCGCCCATGCACCCTATGGTGGTTTATCACCTCCCATTCACATCATATCAGTTCATCTTTACTCATTCCGCCCACACCTCCTATCCAGCCTACAGATATCTAGCACCACCCATTCAGTCTACAGCAGTTTAGTTCCATCCATACAGCCTACAGCAGTTTACGCCCTCCCATTCAGACTACAGCAGTTTATCCCCACCCATTTAACCCAGACCAGCGTAGCACAACAGTAATGTAGCCCCACCCATGCACCCTATGGTGGTTTACAATCCAGCCAACAGCAGTTTAGCCCCTCCCATCCAGCCTACACATATTTAGTGTCACCCATCCAGCCTACAGCAGTTTAGCTCCACCCATCCAGCCTATAGCAGTTAACCCCTTCCCTTTCAGCCAACAGCAGTTTAGCTCCACCTGTCTAGCCTACACATATTTAGTGTCACCCATCCAGCCTATAGCAGTTAACCCCTTCCCATCCAGCCTACAGCAGTTTAGCTCCACCCATCCAGCCTATAGCAGTTAACCCCCTCCCATTCTGCCAACAGCAGTTTAGCTCCACCCGTCCAGCCTACAGCAGTTTAGCCCCTCCCATTCAGCCAACAGCAGTTTAGCTCCACCCGTCCAGCCTACAGCAGTTTAGCCCCTCCCATTCAGCCAACAGCAGTTTAGCTCCATCCAGCCATAGCAGTTAAACAAGCCTCCTCCCATTCAGCCTCCCACCACAGCAGCAGTTTTAGTCCCTCCCATTCAGTCAACATCAGTTTAGCTCCACCCATCCAGCCTACAGCAGTTTAACCCCTCCCATCCATCTGACAGCACTTTAGCCCCTCCCATCCAGCTGGCAGCACATTAGCCCCTCCCGTCCAGCTGACAGCACATTAGCCCCTCCCATCCAGCTGACAGCACCTTAGCCCCTCCTAAAGTGTGAGGGATAAATGGAGGTTGGAGATGGTCAGCTGATGATGTGGGACTGTAGACTGAAGCTAGGATGGAGTAATAGATGTAGGTATATGATATGGGCTTTTCAGTAACAGCAGTATATGATTAATATCACAGCTGTGTAGTGATGTCAGAGTGGTCCATGCCTCTGTGAGAGCCTGAAATGTTCCAGTGTGTGTGTATATGTGTGTGTGTGTGGTGTGTGGTGTGTGTGTGTGTGTGTGTGTGTGTGCAGGTAGGGATGTGTACCGGAAAGTTCAGGGCAGAGATAATCCCATCCCTTCCTCCATCATCAACATCACAGGTACCCCCTCCCCACCATTCATTCACTCATTCATTCATTTCATGCATTTTATTATTTATTATACTTCTTCTCTCTCTCTCTCTCTCTCTCTCTCTCTCTCTCTCTCTCTCTCTCTCTCTCCCTCTCTCTCTCTCTCTCTCCTCACACTGCGTCTAATCACCCCCTGTATTATTACTGTTTATGAAATCCAGCACCAAAAATCCCTCCATGCTTTGTTTATGTGTGGGGTGTAAACAGAGTCAGTCAGAGTGGAGGGACTATTTGACCTCACAGCGCCCTGCAGCATGTATCCCTCCACCATGAATGGAGTTTAAGGCTGAGATCTTCTCCACACTATCATAAACAGCGTCTCAGACATCAGGCAGCGTATTCAGAACCACCTCATGTAGGAACTTCCTTTGAGGGAATGTTTAGAGGGGGACGTCTGGTTACCTTCACCATCACTATCTATCTATCTATCTATCTATCTATCTATCTATCTGTCTGTCTGTCTGTCAGTCGGTCTGTCTGTCTATCTCTCTATCTATCTATATATCTATCTATCCTATCTATCTATCTGATTCCCATCTATCTATCTATCTATCTATCTATCTATCTATCTATCTATCTATCTATATCTATCTATCTATTCATCTCTATTATCTATCTATCTATCTATCTTTCTAGATCTCTATCTATCTATCTATCTATCTATCTATCTATCTCTCTATCACTCTCACTCTATCTATCTATCTTATCTCTCTATCACTCTCACTCTATCTATCTATCTATCTATCTATCTATCTATCTATCTATCTCTCTATCTATCTATCTATCTATCTATCTCTCACTCTATCTATCTGTCTATCTGTCTGTCTGTCTGTCATGTCTGTCTATCTCACTCTATTGCTCCTCTCCATTTCTCTCTCTCACCCTCCTCTCTGTCCTCTCTGTGTAGATGACGAGCCTGTTCTCTCTCAGAAGGAGCAGGATGAGAGGCGGATTGCTGAGATGGGACGTCCCACACTGGGAGAGAACACCAGACTAGAGGTCGTAATCGAGGAGTCCTACGAGTTTAAGGTAGCTCTTTATGAAGATGATTCTTCTTAGGTTCCTCTGAGGTTCTTGTGAGGTTCCTCTGAGGTTCCTCTGAGGTTCTTGTGAGGTTCCTCTGAGGTTCTTGTGAGGTTCCTCTGAGGTTTCTCTGAGGTTCTGCTATGAGACTCTGGCACAGTTCTGGATTCCTGTCCCCTGAAAAGTTGGGAGCTGGGAGTTGGGAGAGTCTCTTGGTCTGCTGAAGCAGTAAGAGTTCCTCTCACTGGAACTAAGGGGCGGAGTCCAACTCCTAAACACCACCCCCACACCATAATCCCCCCTCCACCAAACTCTACACTCGGCACAGTGCAGTCAGACAAGTACCGTTCTCCTGGTACCCCCACACCCAGACTGTTGTTCCCAATCGCTTCCACTGTGGAGTAGTGGGAACAGACAGTTTCACAGCTTGTACAGGTGGAGCACAGGTGGAGCATCCTATCACGGTACCACCCTGGAATTCACCGAGCTCCTGAAAGCGACCCATTCTCTCACTAACGTCTGTAGGAGCAGTCTGCATGTCTAGGTGCCTGGTTTTATACACCTGTGCCCATGGAAGTGACTGACGGGTGAGTGAGTACTTTTGGTAATACAGTGCAACATGAGGGTCCTCACCGGCCAGGCAGGTCGGAGTCAAGCTACCAGAACTGGTTAGCAACCTTAAGAGGGAGGTCATCTATGGTGAACTGCCGATGAGTGGATGGAGGTTGCTGGCTGGAAGAAGCTTTCCGGAGTGTTCTGTAACTCTCCCTCGGCAGTTTAATTGAGTTCTCGTTGATTGATTGAGACTGTGATGAGTCTGCTGACAGCCATAATATTTACAGCCCTATGGAGCCCACTGTTAGCTAATTCTGTAGATGAGAAATCTGTAGATGATGGACAGTAAGCATACAGCACTCGGGAGAAGGACGATGATGATGGTGTGTTTGGAAAGCGGGTGTTTCTCCTGAAAGAGAAACATCAGTCGGATTTAGCTCAGCTGGTCCCGTTCAGCTCCAGCGTGTGACTCATCCTTTCTGTAAACGAACCTCTTCAGTAGGACTGTCATTCAAAGAGAGGATACACAGACTGTGGGAGAATGGGTTCAGAATGAGGGTTCGGGTGTTGGAGGTGTTCAGTCATTTGCTGCTACATCGCTTGTCTTGTTTTACACAGAGCACGGTCGACAAACTGATAAAGAAGACCAACACTGGCTCTGTCTGGTAGGAACCAACAGCTGGAGAGAGCAGTTTGTGGAGGCCATAAACTGTCAACTCAGGTAAAAAGGGTTACACTGAATCAGAACAGCCCACATTCAGTCCAGCTACAATCCGGATGCCGCTGTGTTTTTCCAGCATCTGGAATTTGTGACAATATAACAATATAATACTGTACCAGTATAATAGTGTACCTCTGCAACAGTGTAACGATTAATAGTAATATGACAGTGTAACAAATTTTCCCACTGTGGGATCAATAAATGATTATCTTATCTTAACAATATAAAAGAGTAACAGTAATTACAATGTAAAGGTATAGCAGTGTATAACAATATAATAGTATGGCAGTGTAAATAATATAGTTGGTGTTAAGACATAGTAGTGTAAATAGTACAGTGTAAAAAGTATGGCAGGGTAAATAATACAGTGTAAAAGTATGGTAGTGTAAATAATACAGTGTAAAAGTATGGTAGTGTAAATAATACAGTGTAAAAGTATGGCACGAGTTACTCACTGTAACAATAAACACAGTGGTACAACTATGGCATTGAACAATAATACAGTGTAAACAGTATGGTTGTGTAAATAATACAGTGTAAAAGTATGGCAGTGTAAAATAATAACAGTGTTAAAGCATAGTAGTGTAAAATAATACAGGGACATATATGGCAGTGTATCAATAACAGTGTGTAAAAGTATGGCAGTGTAACAGTACAACAGTGTAACAGTATAACAATGTAAACATATGGTAGTCTAAATAGTATAACATTGTAGCACAATAGTGATATATCAGTATAACAGCAAAACAGGTATTCCAATGTAAAAAAATATGGCACTATGACAGTGTAATAATATGGTAAACTGTATAACATTTTGTCACACAATAGTGAATCATATGAACAAAGCAGTATGACGGTGGTAACAGCATGCAGTACAATGTAGTAATGTAATTATCATGGTACCAGTAAATGTATAGAGTGTAGACAGTGTGTAATAGTATGACCAGTTGTAAAAACAGTTTATAGAAGCGGAACAAGTATGACATCATGTAACACTGCTATAGCAGTGGAAGAGTATAGCCAGTGTAATTGTATAGGCTGTGTAAACAGTATGACAGTGTAACAGTATAGCAGTGTAACAGTATGACAGTGTCAAACATAGCAGTAGTTATTAGTATGACATGATACAGGTATAGCAGTGTAAACTGTATAGAAGTGTAACAGTGTATGACAGTGTAATAGTATAGCAAGTGTAACAGTATGACAGTGTAACTGTATAGCAGTGTAAAGTATGGACATGTATAAATAGTAGACAATGTAATAGTTATAGCAGTGTAACAGTATGACAGTGTAACAGTATAGCAGTGTAACAGTATGACAGTGTAACTGTATAGCAATGTAACACTATGACAATGTAACTGTATAGCAGTGTAACAGTATGACAGTGTAATAGTATAACAGTGTAACTGTATAGCAGTGTAACAGTATGACAGTGTAACAGTATAGCAGTGTAACCATATAGCAGTGTATCAGTATGACGGTGTAATAGAATGACAATGTAACTGTATAGCAGTGTAACAGTATGACAGTGTAACAGTATAGCAGTGTAATAGTATGACAGTGTAACCGTATAGCAGTGTAACAGTATGACCGTGTAGCAGTATAGCAGTGTAATAGTATGACAGTGTAACTGTATAGCAGTGTAACAGTATGATAGTGCAATATAATGGCACTGTAACAGTATGACAGTGTAACTGTATAGCAGTGTAACAGTATAACAGTGTAACTGTATAGCAGTGTAACAATCACAGTATGACTGTAACGTAATTACAGTGTGAGTATTACAGTGTAACTGTGTAACATATTGACAGTGTGTCTGTGTAAAGGTTTGACAGTATGATAGTATAACGCTGTAACAGAGTAATAGTTGGCCAAATCACTTTTACAGTGTACACATTTTAGAGTCTAAATCCTGTTTTGAAAAGATCACACTATTAGAAAGCATCCGACAGATGAACGCTCTGTACAGACACAAGCCAACCACTGACCCAGATATCCCTCCCTTCTCTCTTTCATTTTTTTCAGGAGAGGATGATGAGGAGGATTGTGGTGAAGAAAAGCTGCCGTCCTGTTTTGATTATGTCATGCACTTCCTGACGGTTTTCTGGAAGATTCTGTTCGCCTTCGTTCCACCCACGGATTACTGGAACGGCTGGGCATGTTTTATTGTTTCCATCTCCATGATTGGCCTCCTCACTGCAGTCATCGGTGACCTGGCTTCACATTTTGGCTGCACCATCGGTCCTGAAGGGACTCGGTCACCGCTGTGGGTTTGTCGCTCTGGGAACATCTGTCCCAGGTTAATAATAATAATCATATAAAAATAATAATTAACATGAAAGTTATTCATCAGCTAAACTGTTTGATCATTCTGGGTCGTATAGGTTAGGGCGAGGGGTGCTGGAGCTTATCCCAGCATTCATTGCCGGGGATAGCCGGAGGCCACCCTGGGAAGGACCCAAGTCTATTTGCAGGGCAAGACAAACAATAATAGGCCAGTTGACTCACCTCCTGAGGCACCCACCCCAGTTTAGACCACAGTTCACAAGAAACCTGTATGATTCAAACACTGATGGACAGTGAAACCAAACGTTTTGCCCAAAATTTCCGGTTTCTTGATTTAGGCATGCACTTAGCATCATGCTAATTAGTGGGATATTAGCTTTCAGTACTTGTTAGCTACATTAGCCATGTAGCTCCAATGCTAAAACTACAGATGGAAACACCATTAATGGGTCTCACCTTAATGGGTACATTTGGGGTAAATGGGGTGGAAGACAACCAGCGCTGGGCAAGCAATGATCTCTCTCTCTCTCTCTCTCTCTCTCTCTCTCTCTTTCTCTCTCTCTCTCTCTCTCTCTCTCTCTCTCTCTCTATCCCCCCTTCTCTCTCAGATACCTTTGCCAGTAAAGTAGCTGCTATTCAGGATCAGTACGCCGACGCCTCTATTGGTAACGTAACCGGGTAGCAACCGGTGAATGTGTTTTTGGGGATCGGAAGAGTGGCCTGGCCCACATCGCCTGGGGGGGGGGGGGGGGGGCGATCTTCCACCAGCGTGGGAACACGGGAAGTATTTTCCGCGTCCAGCCCGGAACGCTTGGGCTTCTCAGTCCCACGGTTCTTCACCATCTTCGCCTTCGTCTTGCACGCCCCCCCAGTGATTGATTGTATCGGGCGAAGGCCGGAGTCCGGCGGGTTGCGAGGCTTGGCTGGGGGTGACACGGAATGCGCAAGGATGATGACCAGCGGCCTCCGTTTTTCTTTCAGTTCTGTGGCCTGGCCTAACATCGTCCTGTCCTATTCTTGAGGCCTTACTGCCATCATCAAAGGCTTCTAAACGCGCCGCGGGGAATCTTTCATGGGAACGAGAACTTCTGTTTTGGTTGGGCCTAACCAATGTGAGTAAAATCTGTTAAATGGAGGTCTGCATTTTTACCACTATGATATCTTTTGGGACCCATGCCAGACCCCCTGTTGTTGATTCTGTCATATTTCTGACTGTCATAACTGCAGTGGAGCTTAACAACAGCCTACAAATTATACGCAAGAAAGGCAGGGCATTTGTGGTCCAAGCATAAGGTGCATTAGGGGCCAAATAACAAGACAAATACAAAAAATGATTGGCAATGTTTTTTGCTAGGTCCATCATAGAATTATCTTTACACAAGAGGAAAGTTTCTATGTCATAAACTATGTGCGATATTGGGCACTTTAAAGCTAAACCAATGTTTTTAATGTCAGTCTCGTTTTTTAAAAATTATAAAGGAAGACACTGCTCTCACTGAATTGCATTGTGGTGAGTGTATGGGAGTGAGAGGATTAATTCTCAGTGCCTGGTGGTGATGGTGAATACGTTAAAGACTCTCTCGTTTCTTTTTCCTGATTTTGTTTTGCTTTATGTTAGTGTTAATGAGCACATGAACTAGTTAAAGTGATTTTTTTTTTTGTTTAAAGTGCGTGATTTCCAATAACGCTCATGTTATCCCCTCCCCAGTGGGTGCACTCTCTGTTGCGGGCCTGTGCCATAATCAGTTTCATCTCAGTATGCATGAAACACACCCAAGACTTTCGAGCAACTACCGCCCCTTGCAATAATGTCACCTTACCCTGGGACACGATCCACCCTCATGTTCCTCTACACAGCAGAGATGATTGCCAAGGATGCACATCAGAGGCATCATCAAGGTAACACGCTAATGGGTGGTGTTCATAAATTGTTATTATCATATTGTTATAGATACCTCAGAGTTCGATGTAAGCAAACAAAAACAAATGGGACAGCTGGTTGATGGCCCTTTAATTATTTTCAAGGAAAGTGTGGACTACTTGGCAATTGAAAAACAACAAGCACATAGAGAGGACACTGAAAACAGTGAATCAACGTTGAGTGGAGAGATTGACTTTTTGTGTTATTATGTATTTGTGAAAAGTTCCCGGTGATAGTCAAACTTTAATGCAGAGGTCATGTCTTTATACGACAAAATCAATACGACAACCACTTAAAGTATGCACCGTTGTATGAAGCTTAATATGGGTTTAGATGAATGAAATCACCACACTGTGATGAGTGACCTACTTACTAGCAAAGTGTCCGAGCATATGGTCTTTATGTTTCATGTTTTTGGAGTGGATTTTTTCATAAATGTGAAAGAAAGATGGTGAAAGATGGTATTTAGTAAATGGAAAAGTTAAAAATCTGTGTTCATTTCAGTGCTTCTAGATTTAGGCTAGACTACACAGCACCTCGCATCAGAAGCTTAAACAGGAATACTTCCATGTGGCTACTGAAGCTGAAAGACAAAGAGGTGTAAAAAGTGCATATGTGAACACGTTACTGATAGAATTTATTGAATTATAAAAAAAAATGTTGCCTACCGATATTGATGAAGCTCAGAGGAACTGAGGCCCTTCTGGGTCTGGCTTTGTGTGGACTTGGCTTTGACTAAGCAGCTCGTAATATGACCGCAGACACACAAGGAAAGACTAGCTATAGAACAAGCTCTAATATTGAGAGCATACACAATAAGACCTAAAAACTAAAAGTCAAAGGAAACAGATAATCGAATTGTCTACACACTGTCCTTTAGGTTCTCATGACATGATTTATAAAATTAGATAGTACGAGGGTGGGTAATAGGGTGGACTCATGAAATGGCTCTACATATAACAAGATCTGAACAAGTGGGCCAAAAATGCAGGTTCTCTTATGAGCATCCATATAATAGGGATTCACACTGGACTCGATTTGTTTAGTAAGAGGAGACATTTATACCATTTTACATGGAACTGGTCCGAATAACACGTGGAAATGTTTTAATCGATTTTAAGGGTGAGTTACAACTAAATGTTAAAGACTTGTTCAAAAGCTATTGAAGGAATTGTTAAGTGTCGCTAATTATTCATAAGAGTCTGGTGTACTTGTGAGTATTTTCAGTCAAGCTTGCTAATTTCAGAGCGATCTAATATAGGCTTTGAATTTCCTCTATAGGAATGCTGTTAGAGTCTCCACACTCAACACTCAACCACTTTAGACACTGTCTGCCGTCATCATATCATGATGAGTAAGGCCAGTGAAGCATGACCACAGGCTGACGCTCAAACAAACACTAACCACAGTTGCATTTGTGATGTCACTTAGCCTGGGGGGTTTTTTTCCTAACCTGCTTAGAGCTCTGGTAAAAAGATTCGAACTGAGTTTTCAAATAATTTTTGAGATCATCTGACAATCTTCTCAATATCGATCTGCCTATTCGTTGTGGATTCAGGCAACCTGGGTTAATTAATATCATGCTATTGATGAAATTTGATTCAGGCAAGGGAAGGCAAGTCTTTGATTAAACATAACTCAGTCGACTAAAACGCGCAAGACAAAACTATTGAAATGGTTCTACAATAACTTAAAGTGAGCTTAATATATTAAAGAAAAGAGTCACCAATTTAGAGGGAGAGAGACAGTTTTTTAGAATATTGTCCCTGCTCCTCGCACACTAGGACCTGGGGACTATAACTGTTCTAAATCAAAGGAGGAGCAGTTGTAAAGGGAAGGTTCATGGTAGTCGCGCACAAGTCTACGACAGATATGTTTGAATAAATTTTGACAGCCTGTGTATGATTAGCTAAGCTGCCATAGTGTCCTGTTTAATGAGAGCATGCGCCACTAGGGACTGAGATGGCGCGCGCTGCCACTTTACGGAACCGTCAGCATATTGTAAATTCTTGCACAAAATAAATCCTCATGTGACACAGTCTCCTCAGAGAAAAAAAAAATACTGATTGGATATTTTTGAAAGTTTCAGAAAAAAAAAAATTAACAGTGGAAGTAAAGTACTTCAAGAGTACTACTGTCCTTGCAAAGTTTAAAAAACCGAGAGAATTTGTGTGCTTCCACGCATTTAAAAGAAACCACAAAGAGGGCAGGAAGCATATTTGCCCAAGTGTGGGCAGCCACTATCCACACGAGGCGCTTGGTGAGAAGTTGGGGTTTAGGTTGCACTTGCGTATGCGAGACGACAACATATTAGTTTTCACATACAGTGTTACTACTCCAATCTTTGGTTTGTGTTGTTTTTATAGTTTGCTAATGGCTAAAAATAATGTATGTGGGTATTGGTATTATACTGGATTGGTCAGGGATAGATTTATTTATTTATTTTTTTTGTTTAGTTTCGTTTGTTTTTGCCCACCCCTCTTCTCTCGGGCATATCCTCAGTATAAAATCAAGCTCCGTCCATGAATAGTCTTGATTCAGAAAGATATTACTGTAATGCACCACATTTGTTGCAAGTTCACACTAATGCAAATTTATGATTTGTGCACGCTATGAGTTGGGGTGGATCACGTTCACACACCTGTACTAACACAACGAGAATTTGCTATTGGTTCGGTACACCAGAAAAGAGATGTGGCCTATGAGGTACATTATGGCACGGTGTACACAAGCCATAGAATAGTAACTGCTACACTGTCTAAGAGGAATTTGAAAAAAGAAGCCTTGAGCCGTTACCGCTTTTGTACAACTGCATTTTCATGCAACTCATTCTATTTTATAGGCTTGTACTTCAGACTTTCATTTGAAATTAAAAAAGGGTACACGTTCACAGACTTGTAGCACGACTGAGTCCAAAGCTCTGTTCCCCTCTTAAGGACAGATGACTTGTCTAATGCATGCAGTGGAAGATGTCCAGGCGGTCCCAGGGTGGTACACGAATGAGCAAAAGTCTATCAGGGTGTAAATCATAGACTGAAACTAACCTCATAACAAGCAGTCCTTGCATGTCTATGTCTTTAAAACAAAGTGTCTTATAGATATTAACTGTGACTCAGATATTAAGTTCCGCTGTGTTATCATTTAAGATCTGACTAGAAATATGTCTAGACATTATGATGCGCATGTCAGCCATAGCATATACTAACTCGGTAGAACAGTTTCTGCCTGCTTAATATATAGAGAGAGAATTTTGAGTTAGTAACTGAATGAACTGTGTATGGGCCACGTTCAGTCCTTATTTACGTCCAGTCTTTAAAAGCAAATTACAGCGTAATGAAACAACTTCAACTACCCTCACACAATTGTCATTATTAGTTCACACACAAACATGACACCTGCAATCAGGCTAAATGTTGCTGACTTTATGTTCCAGCAGCTCGGCCTTTATTAGCCCTGCCGTACAGCTGCTCCTCACCTGTGAGGGCTCTCAACTACAAAAACCTAGGTATTATCACTCCTGTCTCTGTATTCTACAGGGGAGATACTCTTCATGTGAAGGGACCGCGGGTGCAGTTTGATGGCTTCATGGTGAGACTCTTCCTCTGTGTCTCGCCTTGTGCTCCATAGGATACTGGAATGGGAGTGTTTGATATTTACCAAATTAAAAAGCAATCACATGCTGATTCACCATACTATAGCTTATTTTCGATTGTTTGTAGGTGTTTGAAATAGCCCGAGATGTGGATCAGATGTCACCATGGGAATGCTGCGGATTTACCCAAGGGCCCTCATCATGATCCGAGCCTTTCGAATTTATTCAGATTTGCACACTGCCACGCCACTCGCATAACCAACATTCTAAAAGTAAGGTGTTTATTTTTGGGAGAAAGAATATGGAGACATATTTAAGCTTTTATCTATGGAAGGAGTTAACTATTTCCATTGTCGAGCAATATCTTGCTCGTAAAACTAATACACAGTTGTTGCTCATGAGAGACCCAGAGACAACACTTAGACCTCACATCCCCTTCACTTTGTAATCTGGATTCGTGAGTTAGTTACAGAACACCTAAAGTAAATAAAATTACTCAATTTACTCCCCTGCGCAGCCATGGCTTGATTTGTGCACTGGCCCCCTTGACCTCCTTCACAATAGTGCAGGGGCAACTCGCGGACGTGCTACTAAGATTACACTGGCCTCGCTATGGTAAAGTCCTATGTGCTAAAACATTTTTATCCCGCAGACTAAGTATTTCACAGCAACAAGATCACATCCACTAGAGTCTTCACACCAGGGTGAGGTGTATGAAACGAAATATAAGGTGACTTTCGGTTCTTTGGCCACATCACTACTGTGGATTAAATGTGTCTTGTCTATAACATTCAGTAAAAACTCTCAAGTCAGGAAGCAAAAAATATATGTGCTGATGACTATGGCGTATTTCCACTACATGCCCAAAAATAAAAAAAAAACGACACACCAAATGGGAGGGTGCTTTCACATCGCTTTAAGTGTTGACTGAAAATAAGCATGTGCTGGCAATAAAGGAAGGACTAAGATGTTACTAATGGTAGCTTACTGTTGTGGCACAATTTACAATACATTGAATCAAATAAAAACATTGTTAGAGTATATGTAATGCAATTTAGCAAAATCTTTACTGTTCAGTTGCAAATAATGAAAGATTACCCCAGCACATGTTATATGACAGTGTGTATAGCAGTAATAAGAATAAATGAGTACAGATGATGTGGTGATGATTTTTTTAACAATATTGTCATGAGAGCATTACGCATTGCTGCTGTACCATATGAGAAGCTTTGCCACTATAGCATTATGCTAGCAACCACAAAATGAGTAAATCTTTGCTCATTATAACACCTAGGAGAGGTAACAGTATATAAGCAAAAAGTTTTGTTTTGCATGTGTCGTCCCACACGATTCTGTGTAAATGTAGATGTGTGAACAGAGTAGAGCATAACGAATTTAGTTTAGACTGCAGAACTGTAAGACTAAAACCGTAGCAAAATTAGCTGAGATTACCTAATTGAGTTAGGTAGTATGCTCTTATAGTGACATCATGGTCAATTAATCACGCTTATTTGTACGCTCGTGTGTGTAAATAAAAAAAAATACATTACATATTAATTAACCAGGATTGCAGTTAGTTCATGTCTTGAACACTCCATTCATACCTTAGTTACGTGTGAGGCTGACTCAAACAGTTCTTCTGCCTCTCTGTTACTCTCATGAAGATTATCATGATTTTGGTATTTATATATTACGTCTTGGATACATGTCGCTCCTTCAGCCTGTAACCAAAAAAATAAAGATTACACACCGACCCCATATTTTTTCTTACTTTAAGGCTGCAGGCTACCTGTGTTTGTCTAGATGCAAGACCATGTAAATGTAAATCTTAAGGAAATAATGGCCAAACCTGTCCATTTGGAGCCCTAAAAAGTTTTGGCCACTTATACAAAACTGTTCTCCTGTGTGATAGGAGAAGCTTTGGTATATAACAAACCGTTTAAATATGGTTTATATAGAAATATATATGTTGCTACCAAGTAGAACAATTTTGCTAAAGGTGTTTTGGAAAGCACTTTGGTATAAATGAGATAACATGCCTGCCGCGTGCAAACAATGCATACAATCTAAGTTTCGCATTACATAAGAATTCCCTTGTCTTCTTCACATTGTGATGTAGGACGCATCTGGAGAGCAAATCTGGCATGTGGGTGACCATCACAGCGACTTATACTGTTATTTCACTTGGCTTCCGTTATGGAAATTCCTGGGGAGTTCAGATGTTGGCCACTTTCAATACCATTTGTCACCAATGAGACACAAGAGAAGACGTAAGTATCATGGAAGTATTTTGAACAGTACTGTATCTGTTTGATTATTTGGTATACAAGCTGCCATCTTAGCATAATTTTTATTTTTATGGTTGTTTCAGAGGATAATTGCACTGTTTGCCATTTACGCCCAAAAATTCTACGACATGGGTTATCCTGTTCGTGATGAATTTTTGTTTTTGGGAATATACAAAAGGTATTGCAGGCAGTACGCCAACCCACACACATCTGTCCTCAGAAAAACACTAACCCATCGAGATGCTGTACTTATGCATTGCATTTTCAGTCTGACACAGCAGATCAAATAAATATATGCAAAATGCCCTGTTTGCATTCTGAAATGCCCTTGTATATCTACATTTCTACTGTGTATCACAGCTTTGAGTAGTATAATATAATTAAAAAATGTTTTAGGTGCATAAGGTGTGCGAAACGTAACCAAAGAATACCAAAGTGTTACTAAACGTTGGCTTAGATACATCCAGTGCATTCTAACATTATTTCTACAGGATGTAACATTATTTTCATTTTAGGTTCGCTATCTGAAACTGTGGTTTCACATTATGAAAGAGATGACATTCAGTTTAAGTAGTAATACAAAATACATAAGGTTATACAGCGAGATAAAGCAACCCAAAAGCATAAACAAGTGTTTCTTACAGCCTGTTTCCTCAACAGTGACCAAGGTGCCTACATCTTAACAGGGTGGCATCTGTATAATAAGTGTACTGCATTGGCCTGGATGATATATTTGGTGTCATCCATTTGACACAAATGTTGTATGTCATCTTGGAACCAATCAAACAAATTTAAATCAACTGTAAAACGCAGCACAGTAAACCACAGTAGACATAACACACTCACCATTGTTGTACTATATTCTGGCAACACTAACACTTAACACTTTAGCCACAATATGCACTAGCTCCTGGATGGCTCTTGTGACCAATCCAAATCTAGTTGCAGAAAAATTTTTCATGAGCACACTGTGTCAAAGGTTCAAACTAGTTCGTACATAATTTGAAAAGGAAAGGAGAACACCAAAAAATTTAGACGTTACTAGGCTATAAAAGTTATGACGCATTGAGAAAAAAATTCTGTCTATAAAACTGCAAGAGCAAGTAATAAAGCTACAAACTCTGTATAAACACATGGAAGAATCTAAGTGTGTAGGAAAGCTAATACGTGGTTCTTCTTTCTCAGCACTCAGGGCTGGTTAATATTCAGACATGTACAGATGAGTGGTGTGTCAAGAGCACGCTCTTGATATATTACAAACGAGCCGCAGCCATCAGCATTAAAGCATAGAGGAAATGCGGCTGCAGGATAATGAAAATACTACATTTTTCTTCGTGTCTTTGCTTTGTGCGCGGCATTCATCGCCTCACCCAACTGTTCTGGCCGGTCACATATCTGTCTAATGATATCTCCCAGGCGATCGCAGTGTTCCCTGGCTGTGGAGGTCTCTTAATGACACGGCCCTATTAGAGCAGCCGGTTAAAAAAATGATTCAATGCAGACAATGTTTTATTGTGATTTGCTTTTAAGGTTGTGTTAGCTGGAGGATAAAGATTCTGTGCATTAGTGATACAGACCTTCGCTCCTCTGTTAGAGCAGGACAGATATTGTTCGTCTCTTTCTCAAAAAGGAGTTACACAGTAATTGGATAGCATTGTGTCTAACTAACCAAGTAGCACAGCACTTGGCACAAAGTCGCCAGGGATTTGATGGGTGTGGTGGAGAAATAGACGGGGGTGAGCTCTCTACAGGGTTTTTTTTTAATGGAGATGACAATTTGGATTTTAATTTCAAAAATCGTATTTATTTTCTATTCCTCTATTATGTGTAAGAGTACTCTTTGGGAAACTTGGCGCAACACTACGTCTGGCAAATATTTCAAAGCAAAGATCTTTTAAAATTACTGTTCTATTCCCTGCTGCTGACAGGTGCGATGATAAAACATGGATCCAGCATTCCATGAAATCAGTAGGTTAATACTAGCATTTAAATATATTCAAAGTATAATGAGAATGGGTGCCCCAATTTTTTATTTTTGATAGTATTTTTTTATACCTGAAAACATGGAACCCAAAAAACATTATTGACGTGATGGTGGATGATCTCCTTTAAACGTATTATTGGCATGGTCAGATCATAAATAATAATATAAATAGAGGTATAGTTGTGCGCACATTATGTGGCGTCGTGCATCCAGGGTAATTTTGTGTTAAACAATTTTGATGGTCACAAGGCGGCACTATATCGGGTTAGGTAGATAATTAGAGCTATTTTGGATTCAGCTACAGAGTGTGTGTTTGTGATTGGGCCTCGTGTGGTTACGTGACAATAAATTATCCCCTCTCATTTCACAGATCCTGTTAATAAACTATTTGAAAGAATGTCTGGGTGAGCCAATTTGACTAGTATGTAGTTTTGATTAGAGACATCAAGTGGCTGTCTGATAGTAACACCTGTGGCCCAAATAGGAATATTGTTGGGGTGGAAAGGGGTGATGGGACTATAGTAGGGGAAAAAAAGTTGAGTACCCCTAGTCAAAAGAATTTTTGCAGATATTCTATAATTGAAAAGTGTTTTAGCAAAAGAAGAGGCTTATAGGAAGAACAGTACCATGTTTGAATGTGCTGAATTTAACCAAATTGGGATAAAAAGTCAGAAAAATGCCATGATGTTTATGATGGTTGTTATATCTTATGATAAATGAAGTGAAATGTAATTTTTTGTGTTTTATTTTTTACCTAAATTGCTAATAAAGTCTAACAATGAGTAAGGTATTGATTGATACTGCTTTAATATACTGTTAACATTTTCACTGCCTAATTAGTCTTAGATGCACTTTCTTTGTGTAGATCAACAGTTAAATACAATATGATTTTATTTAACTCTCGTACTGTGGTTGCTATTGCACTGGTTACCATTATCTGAGTTATTCTCATAATAAGCTGAAAGTGTCCATACAGAACACTCACTACTAAAGCATTTGGTAAAGTTTTTGTAGTGTTATGATGTTTTCTTTATTCTTATTCCTTTAAATGAAATATTTAAATCATAGTTTAATAAAACACATAATACACCTGGTACGTTCCACGTGCAGACTATCGACATTAACCTAAAATGTAAAGACTTGCAACAGTTCAGTGTGAACACACTGACATGTGGACTGTATGTGAGCTGTACCCATAGTCCCCTAACTTTCTGAGGGATTGTGTTATGAGTGCTGTGTGAATAATGACCTTTTTTTATGGTCTCTACACACATGACTAAACAGCGAAGTATCATTATAGTGTGTTTAAAGAAGTGGACTTATTAATTTTTCTGGGTGATTTTATTGTTGTCAGTAATGTGACCTGGTAAAACAGCCTTGTATTCCAGACATCTCACGTGTGCGACCAGATTGGGGAGGTTAACAGTGTCCATGGGCTTTAAGGCATGACCTAGAGGCAGCACTTGGGTACTAGCAGGACAAAGAGATGGCGGCTACAGTCGGCTTTCAATGAACTTGGTGAGGAAACTGTGACTGCACTGTCCACATGGTTGAACTGAAGGCAAGAAGTATATTACTGGAATTCTGGATTCTGTTTTAAAGTTATCGGTTTTTTGAACAATCTTGATAAGCAGTATTCAGGGGCCTCAATTAATGAAAGTATGCAGCAAACATGTACACACTAAAAACTGGCATATCAAATGTCAGTCACAGCTATGTGCAACAAGAATTAATTACCTGCATTAATTCTTTACTGCTCCTGCTCCTGCATAACCAGGCATATTTACATAAAGGAAATACTCGCTTTGTAAAGGTAATTGCTATTGCTTAAAAAGGACGTTACTCCTTGTACCGGTTTTGTCTGATGGTATAGAATCATGTGATACATTCAGAGGACTTAAAATGTAGTTATTTACAATACAAAAGTACTAGAAGCGATCAAAAAGTACTACAAAGATCTGGATACCAACGAAGCTCAACTCAATTTCTAAGACAACTGAAGTGTTTAAAACATGTCAATCTCATTGTTCCTGGATCTGCACTACCTGCTCTTTTTCAGAATATATATATATTATCTTTTTGCACTGATGTTGCATGAACATCACATGACAAGTCCCGAGCGTACAGCTGACATAAGAGAAAAATCTACTTCACTCGACTAGAGCTGTTCATATTAATCACCGTGTTCAGCACCCCAGATGGAATCGATCAAATGGTTTAATTATTGGCTATAACTTTTATTCACACCAGGGGAGTGCCTACAGGATTTGTGCTTGGGCGGGTGTTGCCCACCCAGAGTTGCTACCTTGCCAATGCCCAGAGTGATTAGTTTGGCCGCGAGTAAACACGAAACTATATGAAATTTCTTTGGCATAACCTGTTGGCTACTACACAGCAGATCTCTTGTTGTCACAGAGCCCTGTACCCTGCATTAAAACATTTCGAGATTCTAGGTTACTTCGAGGACAATCGGAAGTGTTTTTGGGCTGGTACCATATGCTATGGTTGGATAGCCATACAGCTGT
>JAMWET010000945.1:0-117500 GCA_024036415.1 Prochilodus magdalenae
CCTAAAAACTTTTCCCTGTCACAGACATTCGCTGACCCGCCCACAAGCAGGCAGGATAAAAAATAATCTGGCTGCTCGTAACTATCTGCTAGCATTCTACTGCACGCGCCTACGCACCCCCCTCGCGAGATAAGCCTTGTGTTTTTTCAAGAACGGGGTAATCTCAACTTCAGAAAACAAACAAGATCCCTCGATAATCCAATTACAGGCCGGCTCTGGTTCCAAGGCGAATAGGGATGACAATTGAATGGGCTTACCTTTTTTCCCCTTTTTTACTTTTTAAAGAAGATCAATGCACGTACCAATAAAGTGTTGCCACGGTTCTGGATCCATGATTCTAATTTAAAAGTGCACCTTCTGTTATTAGGCTCTGCCTATTCTCTGTAGAATATCGACTCACATGACTAGAAGTGAAAGCAGGACACTGGACAGCACATGGAAGGTAGAACTACAGTAATGCATACTATCTGAATAATACAGTGTTTCAGTTTATTCAGTATCCCACTGAGGTCTTATACAACTGAAGCAAAGGTAAGTGCTGTCTAGTGAGCTCAGTCTGCACCTTCCAAAAGAACAATAGTATGTGATTAAGCAATCAATGCCATGCTATTTAATAGTCATTGCCAGTGAATAGTTCCATAACATGAGCCATTTAGGCTCTCCTGCTCGTTCATTTTGTACACACTAATCTATTATATATTACACAACAAGCCCGCATGCAAACGTATAGAGCCCAAAAGAGCAGCGTGCGAGGAACTCAAAAGACAAGACTTAGTTTGCGTACTCTTGGTCAGCTAAATGAGACGGCCAACAGAAGGCCATTTAGTCTGGTCAGAGTCAACAGCTAGTGGATACTAACGCCCAAATATTTGCCTGAAAAATTTGCTAATATCATGGTTATGGCGAGAAATGTCACAACACACAGACACATCCACAGACTGCGTAAAGTTTACCACAGTCTATGCAGGAGAAACTCATCAGTTTTAAGCCTTGCCATTACATGCCAAACATGTGGATGCTCAAACTTGATCATCATTGTGAAAATCATTATGCCTGGTTCCGTGTCCGTGGCCAGCAGTTTTCCACTCAAGCCGGTGGCCAAGCTGGAAATCATTCCCCATTCCCACATTTAGCTCATCGTTTTTGCGCGTATTATGAGGAGCATAGACTAAAGAGTTTTAAGCTGTTGTCCTAAGCCTTTTTCGCAATTTTAATTGAACATCTGAGAATGCGCCAAAATCAGTAGGGTCCACCTTACAGCTTGCCAGAACTTAAAGGCATTTAGCTTTTAACACCACTACCCCCGACAAGCAGCCCCACCACACGTGGGAGAGACCATGCGGTTCGAATCCCGGGCCCTGGGTGATACTGTGCTACACCAATAAGAGTCCTTAGGGCACCCAAGACTCCTAACACTACATTCGCCTACCTGTAATTGTGATTAACCTTGTAAGATCGCTCTGCGATAACGAGCGGTCAGCCTTAAATTGCCAGATAGGTAAATGTAAAGTGTAAACATCTTGGTAGCCCAAATGCAGCCCGACACCTTCAAAGCCGTTCTGTGGAATCCATGTCTTGGTTAGTCTTGCAGAGCTGTTTTGGTCGGCCCAGATATAACCTACTATATGGTGTCTAGTCTTCTTATCTAGCGTTGTGCTGCCAGATTTTCAGCCATTCACACTTCTAAAGAAGCAGCCATGCTCAACAGAGAAATGTATCCAGGGTCATTTGATTACTTTTAATCGAGCCAACATAAGAGCTAAAGCTGGCTTCGGTGTTTCTAAACCCATATGGTCCTGAAGACCCACTGTACTGGGCACATGTCTAGTTCGTTTCTATCTCGATGGCCCCACAAAACACTTGATCACTTAAACAGCTCACTGACAACCCCTGATTAAGTTTAAAAGGGTGGGTTTTACAACAAGGAAATCTCACAAAACTAAGACAGTTACTTATATTTTTTTATTTTGTTATTTTTTTTTGGGTCTATAACATGAAAACACATATCCTACCGTTTTGGAATAAGAACAATTCATTATGAGTAAATATCGTAAATACTATCGAACCCGTTGTACTGGCCCAGGATTGCTCATTAAGCAATTAAGCTACAAAATATTTTTGGAGTCATAGTAAGTGATACTTTTATATGTGACTAAGCAGGTTAACTGCCCCTTTCACATTGATGAGCTGTAGCCCATTAAAGTTGAAGGATGGCGGAAAAATAAACATTGTGTTGTCCTTGATGTATGATTGACATAACCACCCTTAAAGCGATTCAAAAAGTAAATGAAGCTAAAAAATGAACTGATGACTGTTTAATATGTAAAACCACACAAGACATTTTACGTGCTTCAGCCCGAGACAATGCTGAACTGCTGTCAGTACCCAACAAAGAGAATGACGAATGAGTCTGCAGATGTTGTTTCTTCTTAACCGCAACTTTAAAGCGAGTTTTGTCTTTAAAAGTGAAAAAATCAAACGCAATTTTTGTTTTGCAAACTGATTTGTTATCCAAATTCTTTGAGCCACATTTAGACGGAGTGCTGACGTGTATATTTTTTACTGCCCGTGCTTATGCTGTGGCAGGCTTACACTGAACCCGATCCACATCCACATAGTTGGAAGGTGAGCCAAAAGTAAAGGCCATTTTAACAGGTTTGACCTCCACCTTTTAGGAAAGAAATGTATCATGACAGGAGCACTAGCATTAGCCACTATAACCCTTTAGTACTTATTGGGTTCAATAAAGATCTGACCAGACATCAATAGCATTAATTCCTATTCTCAGTTTTTACAAGTTATGAATTATAGAAGAATTTTTTTCATGGACTTTAGATAATTTTATTTAATTTAGGATTATTGCTTAAAGTTAGGCTAAGGATCTGTGTGTGTTTAGTTTTAGTTGCAATGTTAGCCTGAGCCTGCCTTATAAATTTTACATGATAGTTATGTCGTGCTCTTATTGCTATTTAATATGGTTGTATATGGCTAGATGTATGGTGCTTGTTTAAGTTTCTAATTTGTTGAGTAAAATTAGTGTGTGCGATTAGTTTTTGACTGACCAAAGACTAATAACAATTAAAGTAAAAACTAACTACTAAGCCTTCACCCTATAAATACATTTATCATATAAAAGCAACAGTTGCCACACCCAGCATAGTGCCAGGATTGCAAAGATATTCAGAAGGAAGATAAAAACGGCTTACCAGGCACAAAACTAAAATTATAAAAAATGTAGAACTGATATGGGCAGTAAGGCCGTTGGGCCTGCCATGCTCTTGACCTAATTGTTTAACATGCCATATTTGGCGCTATTAAGTTTTAGGGGCATATCTAGTGGTACCCTGAGATAAATCCAATTCCCATGCAGCTTAAATCCTCACAAACAGTGCCGTGCCAGACTTTGCTCCGCGTCCCCTTTGGGCGTATGGACGTGGTGTGTGGAGCCCCCCCAACACCCGGCTTTTGGTCATTCTCCAACCTAAGATTATAAGCCGGGATTCGATTTCCTAATATGACCCACATGCCATTCTGAGACACTCCATGACAGCCTTCGGCCACACAACACCCTTTGCCCCAGTCTTTGATGACGATAGATTGGTGTTTAAAGGCAGTCATTGTAACAATACTGCATACAATATAGCTCCTGCATTGCGCAGCCTGTACTGACAATGAGTGCTAGGCTACCAAACAGGAGGACTCATAGAAGACCATCATGCTCAATGAATGTCTGCAATCATGGTGTTGGCGCAGTACAGCCAGAAGGTGTACAGCCAATCAAGGACTTGTCCTGCCTTAAGTCACACATGTGCAATCTGAGCATTGAAAGAGTGATGTAAGAAGGGGAATAGGGACAGGAAAAGGGAAAAAAAAGAAAGAGAAAGGGGAAGTGTAAAAGAGAAGGTGAAGGATTAAAAAAGGTGGGGGAGGAAGAGGTGGGAAGAAGCCAGAGGAGAGAGGAATGGGGAGAATAAAAAAAAAATGAAAAAGGAAAAAAGAAGAATCATTAACTTGTAGCTTATAGTTCAGGCAGTCCACCTTGATGCCGGCTGCAGTTTGTGAGTCATAAAATGGGATTCAGTAACTTTTTACCATTGTGCCAACAGAACTTGCAGCCATCTGGGGTAATGAAACACGGGGCAGTTACAGTTCCATTTTACACAGAGGCATATAGCATCTATAGCTGTTTATAGACCTTGTTATTTTATTTTTTTTAAAGAAGAGAATTCAAGCAGAAATTTTAGATCAGTGCTTCCCAACCCTGGCCCTCAACACCCCTTTCACTTTGGCTAGTGTTTTTCCTGCGGTACCACCCCACACTTCAGCTCAGCAAGGGGTTGTTAATGAGTTGATTGGTTGTATCAGGTGTTTTGAGAGCAGGTGGTCTCTCAAGGACCCGGGGGGGGAAAACATTTCTGCAAACTGACATTTGGTCCATATAGTTAGTTGGATGGATGGATTATAAAGTTTACATAAATAATTTTGCTAGTTAACTAAAGATGCCTTCATGACAGATGGTGCTTATTGGAATGCGCATTTATAAACATTTATGTCAATAAGTAAATGGGTAACTAGTCACTATGACAACAAGGTAAAAACAACAATCAAATTTTTAAAAAATCATATCTTCAAAAAACTTTACAGAAGAAAGTGTGTTGAAAATATAGCAGCATTATTTTATATTATATATATATATTTTTTTTTTCAGATTAATCCTTTCTTTATTTTGTATATTTTAGATGCAAGTACGTTTCCATGCAAAATATCAGGTGGTACTAGTGTGGATTCTTCAGCTATTTTTTTTTGGTGTAGTAAGAGAGTATACTAATTGATCAACTAGAATTTACACACAATGAATAGTGCGCACGATACGGTGTGTGATGGAATGACGTGCGGTCTGGATGTGGCCTTGTGGGCCTACGGTGTGAGCTGTGCAGAGCTACACACAAAGCTCAGAGTTAATGATCTGCTCTACTGTCAACACCAGTGGGAGGGAGCACATGGTGTTGGGTTACACTGATCTGCCACTCAAGGTGAAAGAAGAATACACACACACACGCACACGCACACATTCACTCACTCACTCACTCACTCACTCACACCATGGCTACTTGCATTCAGGATGCTCCTCTCGCCCGCATTTTCATTTGAACAGTTCAATGAAAGAATGAAAACTTAACTCCAAGAACTGATTGAAAAGGAAGAATAGAAGTGAAGTAATATAATGCCAGTGTATACGGGACACAGACAGACGGGATGTTCAGCCCACATTGATGAATAAAACATCTGGATTCATTTTGCAGGTTTAGGCTGTGTCACACAATAGAAGTCAAGCCACCGGGTGACGATTTAAAGAGACAGAAATGAATGAGTTAGTACAAGCACTAGACAATAGGCTGTAGTTGAACTGAGAATGGATGAGAGGCCCACTCGTACTCTCTCTTATTTATTTAGCCAGGTATTTATATAACTCAGTATCTTACATATACAGCGAGGACTGACAAACCATTCAAGGTCAGGAGTCAAGGCCCAAGTCTGTGCCACCAGATGGGACTTTACCCACACACGCCAAAGTTTTTTTTTTTTTTTTTTTTTTAACATAACCAAACCTGCACAAACAGCAGTGAGAGAACATGCAGTAATGAACTCCATTATTTATCATTTTTGGTTCCATCATGGCCTTCGGGTTTATACTACATGGGTATGCTGTGTTGTTTGAATTAGAGCAATTCACACACACCTAATGGCTGGATATCAGAGGCATGAAGGTTATTAGCAGTTGTATGTACATATATGCTGAGAATATGGTCTGTCTGTCTGTGTGTGCGCACATACACTTGTGTCCACTAACTTTACGTAATACAAAGTATGGGATATTGTTTTTCACTTTTTGAAATATGTGTATGTGTGTTTGTTTGAATGTTTTGTAGGAAGCCAAAGATACTGGCGGTGCCCTCATCTGTCCACTATGTGACAAGAACTGTCAAACCCAGCACCAGCTTACCATGCATATTCGCCAGGTATGCACACTAACTAGTGCTTTGAGCAACTCTTAATATAAAATTCCACCCACCGCTGCTATAAATTTCAAATGATGATAATGTCATCCTCTGTCTATTTGTCTCTCTCGTTCGCTCCCTGTAGCATAACTCTGATACTGGAGCGACAGATCACTCCTGCAGTATCTGTGGAAAGTGCCTAAGCTCAGCCAGCTCTCTGGACCGTCATATGCTGGTGCATAGCGGAGAGAGGCCCTACAAATGCAACGTGTGTGGCCAGACCTTCACCACCAACGGCAACATGCACAGGTCAGCACTGACTCTTCCTGGACATCTTGTGCCAAGATGGCAGTAGGGTCTCGGTTGGGAAATTTTGAGAGAAGGGAGTACTCAGAGGGGATATTTAGAAAGAGGATATAAAGCAATGTATAGCAGGAATGAAGAAGCTATATATAGGTGTATCAAATGTGATATCAGCATTATTGTGATGAATTATGTCATATAATGTCACAGTATGCTTTTCTGAGTACGTTGTAAATATCAGCAGTATGTTTTGAATAAAAACCAGCTGTTGTTTTATTAAAGAGAGCATACTTAGGCCTGTGTAGCGGGATTTAGTGTAGCACTTCTTTTGTCTGTTTCAATTTGGTAAACCCGTAGAGGATGTGTAAAGGGGAGGGGGAGCCAAAACTTTTACCCAAACATTTATACAGTGATACAACTGTATAGATGGAACAAATACCAAACTCTTTCAGTCTAAACAATTACAGTTCCAACTGTGTCGTATGGTTAGTTATCATAGGCAATAATTTCCAAGTTAGCACGAGTTTCATCGTATTAAGGGAAAGAACTTGGAATGGAATTCTGGATTATTCCTTTAAAACAAATGCCACTGTTCTGTCTATTTCTAGGGGCCTTTTTAAATTCTCTGTGCCATTGGAGGACAGGTTAGAGGCCCTCTCAGCTTCGAAGTGTTTCCACAAAAATAGCGTTCCTATATTGGTGGGAGCCACTGAGACAATTATGTGTTTTGGTGGTTGGGGACAGGGCCAAGTGCACACAAGTCTGAACACTGTATTTGAATATTTGTACAGGTGACTCATCTGTGGTGGTTAAGTAGGAGTTTGTTTGTGTGTGTTTGACAAAGGGAAAGCGAGATGTGAATGTAGCAGGAGCATCCAGGCACCTGTGGCACTCGGCTTCATGCTTAACTGCTCAAGAATAAGCTCCAATCCCTAGATTAGCCCATAGACGTGGTCCTCTCTGAAGCGAGTCTAATTTGTCAGTTACAGAGGCACTTGGTGGACATTCTGAAGAGACTTCAGTGTTCTTATGGTTCCTAATCCCAGTCCTGCAGGGCAGCACTGCTGCATGGTTTCTTTTCTAGTACATTTAATTGAGCTCAGGGCTTTAATTAGATGACGATTGGGATGGGGAAACAAGCAGTGGCCTTGAAATAACATTTCAAATAGTTTGCTACTGAGGTGGATCAGTGTGTTTCTGTTTCTGGCTTAAGAATGTAGCCTGGGCTGTCTAACATTAGACAGTAGCCACACATGAACACAGGACCAGAGCAGGACTCGATCAGTCTACTTAACTTTTGGAGCAATAAGCAAGTAGTTAAGAGCTTTTAAAATGGCCAAGCAGTAGAGTAATGTATCTACTTAACACAGCTGCATGGGAGCAGCTGGCAAAACACTTTTAATTTAATCCAACTCTGAAAAAATGGTAATACATAAAAATAACCCCTCCAGTTAATTAGAACGTACTCAAAAAAAGATTATCCATACTATGTACATTTTGATCTAGGTAATTGAGTAATGAACTTCATCTGCATCTGTCGTGACAGCCCTAGACCTGAAAGTGTGACCGAACAGAAGCCATGTCTGTTTGAGCTGGAATAAACGATTAGCATTTTTTTCAGTATGTAAGAATCCCTTGAGACTTGTCATGTAGTGTTTGGTTCATCAGTTATATAGTCCAGACCTCGCCCTGATGCTGCTGTGCCTGCCAGCTCTGCCTGAATGGGGAGTGGGGGTTACACATTCAACAAGTGTGCTGCTGAGATAAATAGATGGGCGTTGGTGTGAATGTGGAGGTGCTCGTGACTGCACACAGGATAGACAGTTTGTTGTGAAAGGAGGGAAGCCAGCAGGAAATGGGGGACGACTCTCAAGCCCTTCCCCCGTCTCTTTACTTTGTGGTATCTTCTACCAGCAGGTCGTGGTGGTGGAGGGGTAAACGTGAAAATCCTCTCAGAGTTACAGAGACTGAAGGTGTGAGGCCTGAGTGGAGGGGGGTCTAGAGGAACTGAGAGAAACAGACTAACCTAGACACTTAATCTCTCCAGTAAGGACTTAAACAAATACTAATCATCCCTTTTAAGGAACCAAACAAACGTAGGGATGTGTGGTATGGAGGAGCACCATGTTTAAGTCATATGGCTACGTATTTAGAGACATGGGTATGAGCAGTTACCTTCTCAGTGTGAGGTTGTTGATCAGGCGTGAGCTCCTGCAGGTTTGCACATTTTGTATGGTGATGACTGATGAGTGGAGAATCTGGTCTGTCTGCCTCTAGAACTCCTTCCCTCCCGTTTGTCTCTTTTTACCATCTCCCTTTTTCCTTTTGGCGTGCGCGCGTGTGTGTGTGTGTGTGTGTGTGTGTGTGTGTGTGTGTGTGTGTGTGTGTGTGTGTGTGTGTGTGTGTGTGTGTGTGTGTGTGTACTTGTAGTTATATATTTGTGAGGACCACAAGTTCTCAAAAATATTCTTTGAATACCTATGTTAAGGCCAGGGTTAGGTTTAGGTGTAGTATTGTTTAGCCTCAGTAACACTGAGATCAATATAACTCTATGGATAACCTCACAAATATAATAAGACAAACGTGTAAGTGGGTGGATATGTGCATGTGTCAATTTTTCAGTTGTAGGGATGTAGCCTTTCCTTTACTTCACCCAATCAGGTTTCATTAATGATGTAAACAACTTGTTTAGCTGTTAAAGCACTCTGTGGATCAGAGAATGTCCACACTACACCGATAAAAGCTGTACAGAAGTTGCCATTGTCAGGCTGTTGTTGGATACCCTGATGCATGAGGAAGTTGTCTATGTTGTTGGCAAGGAGGCAGCCATTTTGTGCCAAAGCATCACATGGAATGGGGGTAGGGAGGAGGGAGTCACCGTTGCCATGGAGCGAAAGAGATCACAACTCTGCACAGAGGAGAGCGCAGGGTCGCGAGCTGATTGGCTGCTTTTATTTGCCTTAACTCCTCCGGCACTGGTTGCACTGCTAAACGGCCACAGGGCTGAAGGAGTGCCCTTGGTGTGACTTTGTTTCAAACAACTTTCTGACGCCACAGCGCCCCCTGCCTGCGCCCTGTGCTGCTGTGCTGGAATGTCATGGATTAGACGGAGCGGACCTGTTAAGGCATCAACAGGTTTTATGGTCCTTTACAGATTAGCTAGCTGGCTCTCAAAATCTCTGAATAAACACCCATGATCCAAGGACAGGAAGGTGTTTGCAGCTGATAAAAATGGATTTATCTGAGTTTTTAATCTCGGGGAGTTTTATCTCGGAGGGGAGGACAGCAGTAAAGTAGTTCAAATGGCAGCTTTATTA
Organism: Prochilodus magdalenae; assembly: GCA_024036415.1. Taxonomy (NCBI): domain Eukaryota; kingdom Metazoa; phylum Chordata; class Actinopteri; order Characiformes; family Prochilodontidae; genus Prochilodus; species Prochilodus magdalenae. The sequence goes on from JAMWET010000945.1 coordinate 9,620, forward strand.
AGGTCATTCTTTTCTGATACTAGCATACGGTAAACGATTGTAATATGTACATTATGTAGCTGGAGTGCCTCATATGCTTGTTTGAAGCCTGAGGTGATCTCCAACCAATCATACTTTGCTGACTTGGCAATGCAGGTATGCTGTGATTGGCCAGGCCTGAGGTCAGAGTCCAGAGCAGTGAAACAGTCAGGTCCCCACATGGACGGCCAGTTTGCTGCCTGCTATTAATAAACCTCTGACTGAAAGGCGAAACCCAGAGGACCATAGATGACTGACCCCCCCCACCCCCCGCCCCCAAACACACGCACATATGAGTGTGCCTAATTTACAAACATCCAATTACAAAGCAGTTAGACTGAAAGACGCAGAGATGCACCCCAGTCAAAAGAGCAACGGGTGATGCTTTGTGTGTCATGGAAATACCGCCTTATCAGCGTAGACCTGTTGCATAACAGTTCCATAAGCTTTGATCCTTTGCCCAAGTTGGCTTAGTTTAAATCTTTTCACCTCTCATTGGAGGAGAGCGTGGGAGACGCAGGTGGTTAGCAAAAAGTAGTAAAGGAAAAGAGAGTGATGTAGCTGTGGTATTGGACTACCATGATTTGCATTAACACAATCATTAGTGTTAATCGTGGGATGCATATTTCCTGAACTCTGTTACTCTTTTGTGGTTTCCTGACCACTAAGATGCAGAGGACTTGCCCCTGGCCTTCTTCACGCAACATTGCCCGACCCTTCTGCAATGTTTTCCTTGAGGCCAGTCCCCTAGCCTCTGTCTCCGGCCCATGTAAGGGCATACACAGGCACTTGGATAATTGCATGGCTTTTCAGCCCATTAGTGCCTTTCCTCTTCTTCTTCCCATTTCCATCAGTAACCACACCAGAGGGATGCAGAGATACTCTTTGCAGTAACAGTCAGAGATAATCCATCCATCAATTATCCTGGTATTTTAAACTTTTCCCAAACTGACAAACCACCCAGTGGTCCAGGTAGTGGATTTGCAAATGAGTAACTTGTACTCTGACTGGGGGTCAAATTGCTCATTGGTTGTGAAATGACTTGGAGGAATAGTTTCGAATAATATCTACACAGTTACCACAGGAAGCAGTTGGTCAGCTAAGAATAGCTTAGCATCCAGATTGGGCTTCTTAACTGGAGCTGTAAGGCTAACTTTGCAAAAACGTATTAGAAGTCAAAATACACCCAAATATTTTCTGCTGATAGATCTCTCATCCCACTAAAACTGCATCCAGGACTTTCCCCCTTTTTTTTAAGCTCCCACACACTTTAAAAATGTGGTATAAGACAGTATGACTTGCTAGCAACTATTTACAGGCATACATTTGGAATTTCTGTTGTTTCTACATTTTTTTTTATACATTTTTAGTTTTTTGATGGGAGAATTCAGCACAACAGCTGTTGTGTCAAGTGCATACCAAAGTTACCAAGTTAGGCTTTTATCGTTTTCCACACATCTACAAGTCTATGTGACCTTAATGAAGAGCTGTATGAGCTTTTAGGGATGTATTTGCACAAATGAGATGGGTGCACAAGTGGTTGTTCTTGCCTTGATAAAACCTCTGGCATCTGAATTTATTCACAGGCACATGAAGATCCATGATAAAGACCCAGCCATTGCCATTCCCACCAGCCCTCCATCACCCATTAAACGAAGACGCTCCTCTGCCGCTAAGAGGAAACCCAGCCATGATGACGATGGAGATCGGGCTGATGAGCCTGCCAGCAAAAGGGTGAGATTTGTCACTTGACAGTATTTTTGCTAAGTTTAAATCGGCCTGTATTTTTTATTCACGAAACTTGGAGTAGAGGAACCGACCTGGGACTGATGTCAGTTACAAAGCAGAACAAATCCTGTATTCTTAGCTTGAGTCATGAGTATTAGGCGTTTCTGATGTTGAGTAGCTGAGTAGCAGCTGTGCGTAGCTGACGGATTGTTTGTGTCGCAGGTTGTGGAAGATAGTGGAGCGGATGAGCAGGCGCTGAGTAAAGGGCAAGAAGAGCTACTGCCATGCCCCATTTGCTTCAAGACCTTCAACTCCAAACATGACCTAGACGGCCATATGGACACCCATCCCGACACTACACTCAGGTTCGAACGCTGCCTGCAAACACCAAGACAAATGAGCCCAGTTAGACCATACCTAAAACGCATGTTAAGAAGTTCTGTATATATCCATGATCAACAACAAGAATCCTGTTCCAGTTTTTCCACTGTTGCTAGGTAGGCCTGTTGGACGTTATGGGTGTCCATTATGCTAGGACAGGACTGTTGTCTCTTTGTTTGACGTGAGAGCTGTGTTGCCAGGGGACACGAGAGGCTGGGGCTTTGGGCTGGACCGCTGCAGTTGCTGGGAGATTATGGTGGCATTCTTTGTGCTGAAACAGTCATAATTTAACACATCCGAGCAGAGAGTGGCCGCGTCCTCTGGCATACCAATTGGGCTTTTGTTTCAGAGGCATGTTGGTAGCATGGTGTACTATAGGTGCAAAGTTTAAAGTTATACAGTTTTTGTAACATGTTACACACAGAGAATAGTGCATTTCTTTGCACAACAGCTTGTAGACGTATAACATTATTGAGTTTGGTCCATGTAGAGGATGCTGTAGCTTCTTTACACTCAACCAAACGTGTCATTTAACCAGGCATTACATTCTCCTTCTGTGCAAAGTTTTTCCACCAGTTTTATTAGTTTTTGGCATCACATGAACACAACATTTGACCTTGTGTTTAAAAAAAAAATCCTTTGTGAGAAATAGACCACTAGAAGTGTTCCAAAATGGCTTGGACTAACATCTGTTTACAGTTAATTTGCATAAAAAACTCCTGTAAAGTTACTGTTTTGGAGATGCATGCCTGTTGTGGATTGTGACAGTCTACAAGGACTGTGGGAAGCGTTGCAACAAAGCAGTATATGCAGTAGTTTAAACTCTGAGCCTCTGTGGGTCGGTTGGTGAAGTTATCCATATAACGTTTGAATGGCAAATGGTCATACCTGGGTGATTTATAATGGTGTTTGTCTCCATGCACTCTTAGTAATGAGAAGTTTAACGGATTCACGGATTCATCCCCTCCCCCTGTGGTGCCCCCCAGGCACCAAACTACGGAGTAGCATGGAGAAGAGAGAGGGAGGAAATCGGGGAGGAAAGGAGGAGGGGAGGTGGGGGGTGGAGAGAACCACATAGCATAGTGTGTGTGTGTGTGTGTGTGTGTGTGTGTGTGTGTGTGGTGAGGGGATTTAATGAGTCACAGAAGGAGGCTTCAGGACGCAGTCTGCTGGACCTCTCTGTTGGGGGGTGGGGGTGCCGTATCCTTGGAGACATCACAGTCCGCAGTCTCCTGCCCTAAAACCACTCATGCAGTGGCCAACTTCTCCAACTGTAGTTAATGGGTAATGGGTAGCTGCACAGAGCTGGTCCTGGCTGAAGCGAGCTAGTGGTGCTTGGCCTGTTTGGTTTCACAGGGCCGTTATTGTTGTATGGAAGTACAGCAAATTTAGCACTAATCCTGTGTAATCACAAGAGCTAAGAGAGCTAGTTAAGAGGATCTAGGCTGCTGTGAATCGGGTTCCACAGTGCAGAGTTCTTTTTAATGCAGCAGAGTGTAGTGCACAAGCTCACAGACACAAGGATGCTCAAATGACGTAGGCATGTTATCTGTTCCAAGCAAACGTATAACTAATACAGGGTCACTCCCCGTTACGCACTTTGAAACACCCACCCATGTGCAGGGAAACGAGACTCCCTGTGGAGATCTAGGACATCCAGGCTCCTCCCTAAACTTTGTCGGTTAGGATACTGTTTCGCCATCACTGACTAAAACACGATGAAAGCATTCAGAAAAGTGCACACCAAAGATAGCAAACTAAACCCTAGACTGTAAACACAAACAGACAAGGCTGCCTTGTTGGCCTGACCACAGTGTTTTGTGTGTGTGTGTGCGCTGAGATAAAGCAGCTTACGGTCACCGCAGACACTTCAGCACGGTGGTGTGGGGCAGGGTTGTTGATAAGGGCTGTGTGCAGCGTCAAAGACACTAGCCAGCTGTCTCTCTCAGCGCCTGACAAAAAGAAAGGGGGAACCGCCACAGTCCTGGCCAGAGTTATCTATACCACCCCCCAGAAAGTCAGAAAGTCCTACAGATGAGTTTTCCCGCCTTCACAGTTCTTTCATAGATGTTGATTAGAATTTCCTAACAGTTTACATTTTATATGCCAGTTGGCGGCCACATGGGTTTAAATATATATATGTATTTTGATTGTGTCCAGCTGTTATTATAATAGGTTGGTTGTTTAGCTGCCTTGTTTTCCTGCCTCCCATTTTTACTTTGCTGCTAACAAGACAATACTACAATGCAGGTTGCGTCAGCCTTAGCTCCTATTTTTCCTCTTCAGACACTTGCTGTGCATTACCTAATGATTAAGTGGAAACTTGACCTGCTGTGTTGTATTTACATTAATTTGCCTTTAGCCTACAGCTGAAAATGCATTCATCTCATATTCTCAATTTGAATGGCTACAGAAAATGAGCCAATTTAAATGATCATCTTGAGTAACTGTGACATGCCTAATTTTTAATGTATCTAAAGCGATTTGAAACATTACTCTGAATCTCATCTCTGCTTATTTTGCCTTCAGCTTAAAGTTTGGTTTGTTTGAGGCCCTTGTCTTAAAATGTGTTCTTATCCCCAGGTGTGAGCTCTGCTGTATCTCGTTTCGGACACATCGAGGTTTACTTCGTCACAATGCAGCCATCCATAAGCAACTGCCAACTGACCCCAATGGACGTCCGTTTATTCAGAACAACCCTTCCATACCCCTTGGCTTTAATGACCTGGCCTTTATCGACTTCTCCTGCGAAAAGTTTCCTCACATTGCCCAGGTAAATACCTGCAAGCCAACCAAGTCTTCAGTTAAGACATTTGATCAGTCCTTATACCTTGTATAGCCCTTGCTTTGAATATTGATGCCATAGTGGTTCACATGCGCTGTGAATGTTGACTATTTCCTCTTTTGCTTTAATGAATAGGTTTGGTGTGAAACCAACCTACGTCGGTGCACCAGCAAGTTTCACAGCTTTGTGTGCGAGACCTGTGACAAAGCTTTCCCATTGCACTCAGCCCTAGCCCTACACAAGTCTACGCACGAGACGTCTAAAGACACTCAAGAATCTGTTTCTCCCCAGCCCTCGAGTGTCGAGGCCCCTGTTTCTAAGAAAACAAATTTTATGGATTCTTTGGGTTTGCAACATATCTCTCAGGTCAAACCTGTACCATCAGAGGAAGACATTCTGCAGGCACAGCTGGATAGTATTCGGGTCATCCATGTGGACCCATTGTCAGCCCAGGAGGAGGATAGCTTTCTTGGTGGACTTGGCCTGTCCCTTGTGGATCCTTTATCTCTCCGGGGTCTGTCCCAGCATGAGGCCCTTAAACTCCTATCCCTACAGCCTTTCCAGGCTGGTTTTCTTGTCCAGCCTGATGGTGGGATGGTAGTAAAGCCTGTTAGTGGCGAGAATGGAGTAGAACTAGCTGACATACAACAGATACTCAAAGTGGCCTCTGCTGCCCCAAAGCAGATCAGCCTCCCACCCTTGTCCAAGGCACCGGGCAGTGCAATGCAGACAGGCTACAAGCAGATGCCCCCACTCAAACCAAAGCCCCTGGTGGCTCCCAGGACCAACATGGCAGCCTCGACCCCTCCTCCCCTTGTGAGCACCCAGCAGGCATCACTAGGCTGCATAAGCCCCAGCTTACCACCCCCTGCTGCCCATCCGCTGAAAGCTGGCAAGGAATTGCCACCGTCTTCGTCGTCCTCGTCATCTTCTGCTTGTAACCAGGCTCCGATGGAGAGAATGCACATGGAGGCAGAGTGCATGGGTGATGCCCACACACCGATGGATGTGGATGAACAACATATCAAGCAGGAAGATGACAAGACAGGACAAGAGACCTCTGTAAAGAAGGGAGCAGCTCGCAAAGGCTCTTACCCCTGCCGGCTTTGTGACCAGGTATTTGCATATTCAGGAGTACTGCAGGCACACATGCGCTATCACCTAGGCATCCTACCCCATCAGTGCAATATTTGTGACTACGTTGCTCCAGACAAGGCCACGCTAATCCGTCATCTCCGGACCCACAGTGGAGAGCGCCCTTACGTCTGCCGAGTCTGCTATTACCCGTTTACTGTTAAAGCCAATTGCGAGCGTCATCTTCGCAAGAAGCACATGAAGAACACTCGTAAGGAGATAGAGAAAAATATTAAGTATGTTACATCCACCTCCACACCTGAGGCATTGGACCAGGCAGGTTCAGGTGACTCTACCTGCCGAGTCTGTGGCGAGGACCTGAAGACTTACAGAGCACTACAAATCCACCTGCGTACTCACAACAATTTCCAGCGGAAGCCATTTGAGTGCAAACGTTGTGGAGCAGCCTTCCTGGCCAAACGGAACTGTATCCACCACCTGCTGAAACAGCATCCAGAGGTCCAAGAGCAGGACATAGAGGATCACATAGCCACTGCTCCATCTCAGACCAGTCCTAGCCCCTCTCCGCTTAATGGAGTATCACCAAGTGCTCCCCTGCATCCTATTAAAGTGGAGGACCTAAGCTTCTACAGTACCGATCCTGAACAACCACTGGACTTCTCAAACAAAAGCAGAGGAGGTAGCAGCGCTGGAAGCACGAGCGGTTCTCCCAATATCAAGATGGAGGCTGTCTCTTACGACAGTTCCATGGAGCCCATTGATCTTTCCATTCCCAAGAACCCAGAGAAGAAGATGAAGGTAGATACTGATGCCACATTGCGAAAGGAAGTTAACAAAATTGATGACACTTATGCACATGGCCTCCAAGCAATTAGGCCCAGTGACGAAAAGCCCCAGCAGCTTAGTTGCTACCAGCTTCCGGTAGCTTTGACCACTCTCAGTGCAGCTAGCGCAACAGGTCGACCCTTCCGGCTAAAGCCCCTGCTACCCAAACCCACTGTTGCTGGTGTAAAGGAGTTACCACCATTGGCCTCCATTGCCCAGATCATCTCTTCAGTCTCTGGCGCTCCTGACCTCCTGAAACGGGAAAATCCTAACAGCTATACTCCTGGCTCCGATGCATCCTGTAAACAGGAAGTCATAGACCCCTCAGTAGAAGAGCCTCCTCTAGAGGGCTACAAGAAGGCAGGCAAGAAAAGGTCAGCCATCAACACAGGGAGGGAGAAATCTGTGATGAACGTGACAGACACCAGTATTGATCTAGAGTCCAGTGGGGAATTTGCCAGTGTAGAGAAGATGTTGGCGACTACTAACGCCAACAAGTTTAGCACATACTTGCAAACCAACCCAATTGAAGTAGGAAGTAAGGAAGAACAAAGTTATGTGAGTGACAAGAGAGAAGCTAAAGATGAAAAACACCTGCCAGCCAAGCAGACCACACAGCTCCAGCAGTCCAAAGGGAAAAAGAATGCCTACTCAAACTCTGTGCAAAAGATGACTTGCCCTTTCTGTCCAAGAGTCTTTCCATGGGCCAGCTCTCTGCAGCGCCATATGCTGACGCACACAGGTAAGATACAGCTAAGCTTTTTTCTTGTCTGTATAATGTAACAAATATAAAAAACAAAAAGTACAAAAGAAATTTGTACTAAAAGTACTAAAATCTTGTATTTCCACCTGTGGTATAGGTCAGAAACCATACCCCTGCCCCAAATGTGAAGCTCTGTTCTCAACCAAATCCAACTGTGAGCGCCATCTTTTACGCAAACATGGTGTAACCAACAGAATCCTGCGGCATAATGGTGCCATGCCCAAATCCAAGGACCAAGAGGACGGCTCGCCAGAGAGTGCAGGTAAATTTCATTTCGGTCACATCACAGTTTTTGGTATGAACCCTGTGGGATTTAAAACAGTGCACTGTATAACAAATCACTTTGGACCATAATTATGTTTTTGAGCATTAGTATGTGACTGCATTTATTTCCATTATCAAAGCATTATCCTGTTTAATATAAGGACTAGCCCACACAGTGTTCCGTAATGTACTGTGATCTCTGAATATGCTAAGTACTATTTATTGTTAGACCAAAATAAAATAGACTATAAACCTTTTCAAAAGGTGGGGATTGCTGTTTTGTAATTCAAAGGTTTTAGTGTATATTCAATGTTTTCCTGATATTGCTCATCTTTGTGAGCAGGTACTACGGCTGGATGATATTACTGTCATGGTTTAACAAATATTCATTGTGTTTCATAGAGAGCATGTCTGAGTCTGAGCTCACTAGTGGTGAAGCGGTGGATCTTACGAGTTCGGGACCTGAAAAGCCACCTGCATCTGATGCTGAGAAGCCCTCCCCAGCCAAGCCGACAGAAGCAGCTGTAGTAAAGCCCCTTGTCCACCAGGGGGAGCCAGATAATGAGTCAGTGGAGAGAAAAACCCTAGAGAATGATGATGATTCCTATAGCAATAAGAGCTTGGACCTGAACTTCGCCTGCAAGCTGATCGACTTCAAGTTCTCTGAAGGCGAACAGCCGCAGGCTTCTCCTGCTGCGGATGGCGATTCACATGAACGAGCAACACCACAGGACGAGTCCAAACTGACCTGCAAGAACTGCAACAAGAGTTTCCGCTACGCTGCCACTCTAGCAAGGCATGAAAAAGTCCACCTGCTTGTAAATATTACCGACTCGCCTAATGTCAACACCAAAGCCGCTGAGGCAGCTGAGTCTTGCGAACCGGAGAAAGAAGAAGCAGAAGAGGAGTTGGAGAAAGAGGAACAAAAGGGGACTGCAGAGAGCGATGGAGCAGGCAGCGCAATGGAGAGTGGCTCTGAGGATGAGAAGGAGGAGAGGAGTGATGAAGAGGGAGGTGCAGCCGAACCAAAGAGTTGTGAAGGTGAGCCAGGACCACCCGGAAACAAAACTGACAAGAGGAAGAAAATATGCAGTGTTTGTAGCAAACGATTCTGGAGCCTTCAGGACCTGACAAGACACATGCGCTCTCACACAGGTGAGAAAGGCAAAACCTTTCCTGCTGATAAATTACAATAAAAATGGCAAAAGCTGCAAAAAAAAGTGTTCTGTATGCGATGCATTAGGAGAACTGCTTTTGGTTTTCTCTGTAGAACCCGAAAGAAAGTTAGGAAGAGGTTAAGGAGTTTTTCTGGTAGGCCACTTTGGATAAACATTGACAATTGTGTATAATATACATAATATTACATAATACATACACACACATATACACACACACACACACACACACATATATATATATATACTTAGTGAGGAACAGAAGGTTGGGTTCTGGCTTTACTGGCAGATACAGTGAGCATCTGATTCATAAGAACAAGGTCAAGCAGCAAACCCACTCTCTGCTGACCGTGATGAGCGCCACCTCATTCCAAAGTCCCTTAACCATCGTAAGATGACCTCGAGTGATCTAGAGAAGGACTGGCGAGCGGTGGCTGGGGTGAAATGCACAGCGAGCATGGTTCTGAAAACAGGTTTCTGGAGGTCATTAGTGATTTTCTAACAGATCTAATACAATATCTGATCTGGAATGTGGGAGACACATTTCCAGTAGTGTAGAGAAGAAAACAGAACTGCTCAGTCTGGTCAAACACAAACCCAGAACCTGTACAACTAGAGACACTGATCATTTCAAGGTGCCATACAAAAAGCCTAAAAGCTTAATCATTTCCTTGAAAAGTGGCCAGTTTTCTTTTTTAACATTCTCCAGAAAACCACACATTCTTATGGCTTTAATCTCTTGTTTTTACCAGGTGAACGGCCGTACAAGTGTCAAACCTGCGAGCGCACCTTCACCCTGAAACACAGCTTGGTCAGGCATCAGCGGATCCACCAGAAGCCCCGTGGGACAGATGGAGAGGGCTCAATGGGCGGGCCCACTGGTAGAGCTGGGGACGAAGAGGGATTCAGCGGCCCGTCAGCAAGCGATGGAGAATGCACCCCCACCAGCACCAATCCTCCTTCTGAGAATGAAAGTGAAGGCATGGACACCATCAAGGAGGGTCCAGGCTCACAGGAGAAAGACGGCAAGTGTGCGCCTACAGCAGAAGTCCCGGAGAAGGGACTTGAAAGTGAAGACGCCTCTGTAGCACAGAAGGCAGAACCTGAACCAGCAGCAGAGAGCCTCCAACCCAAAGAACCACCAACAGAAGAGCAACCCACAAACTCGCCCACTATCGTCACAGCATTAGAGCAGCCGGAGGGGTTCATACAAGGCCTGCTGGAGATACACTCCAAGCCCAACATTGAGCACATCCTTTCCACCAGTGAGCCCCCCCTGCTGGGAGTAGAGTAAAGACCCACTTTTCTCCAGTACCCTCTGGCAGTAACGCTAAGCAGCACGCTCCAGAGGCTGTGCCATACAATAAAAGTACATTTGTGATACAGAAAACAAAGATGGACTTTTCTAAGTGCCTTGCTACTTTTTGCTATATCTTTATCTACTACGAGATGATCTAGTTGATTTTTTAGAGTATTTTATAAAGATGATTTTTTTTTTTGCAATCTCGAGTGAAACCGCATTAAGCAATAAACCGTTTAGTATAATGATTTGTATGATTGACTGAATAGAGAAACAGTCGTATTATATGATGAACCAGCAGAGGCTGAAAACAACAGCATATGAGACTACTATGTCAAGGCTTGTGCATGCGAGCATAACTGGAATACGTTAAACAACCTTAGCCTACTCTTCAAAGGGCTGTTAATGGACTCTGTTGCACCCATTAGTTTCTTCAGTGACATAAAGGCCTCCAGAGTATCTGAACTGTATTATGCTTTTTTTTTTTTTTTCTATCTTGTAATGGAGGGCGCAAGACGTTGCACAGGCTTCAGCAAGGAAGGCAAAGCTGCAACCAGACAATGCGGATTGCCCTCGGAGTGGTGTGCAACAACTCTTATTCTTCGTTATAAATATATGGGCAATATTTGCCTGAAGTATCATGAATCTCTCAGCTACGCTGACCATGTCAGACATCCTGTTTGAACCTTCAGATTTTGGGAAGAAAGTGAAGGACGGGTGTTTTTACTGGGGGAACTTCCATGTTGTTTTTAATCGAAAGGGCTTGAGAATCGTTTTCCCTCTATACCAATACCACCAACAAAAACCAAGGCCCGTCGGAACAGATCTAGTGTATCTGACAGTAATCTGAGAATGGGGTCCGTTGTCCAGGTTTAATGTCTTCCAAAAACCCTTCTACTTTAAGCCTTACTAGTGTTACTTCATAGGTTTTAGGTAGGCCTCTTTCAGCCTGCTGGGCGAACACTAGTCTGCATTTTCTTTTTCCATTGACGTGTACTTGAAAACTGTCACCCTGCTGCCTCCTATTTTTGGATTATGGCGCCAGTTGCGGGTCCATCAACCTTCTGAGCTCCTCTCCTGGTAGGATCTCAAGTCAATCACATTAGCATTTCTGGTGTTGGGTATATGAATATATGTGTATATATCTATTTTGTTTTCTTTTCTTTCTTTACTCTCAATGGCGTGAACCTCAAAACTCAAACAAAGCAAACCTCAAAAGGCACAGAGACTAGAAAACGGTGGTGGATTGCTAAATTATGATGGACACATCTCCTCCTGTTTTCCGGACCAGGCGTTGGCCTACTGGATGATTCCCTCTGACCGCAGTCGCCGCTGGTGTGCAACAACAGGACAAAAAAATGGATAATGTAAAATTTGTGGTGACGGGCAGCAAGAAACAGAGTATTAACAAGCAAGGCTTTCTTGGCTAAGTGATGGGGAAACAAGTATGATGTCGTATTACCTTACCATGATGGGGTGCTGTGCCCTCTAGTGGTGGAACACTAGTATTTCCCCCAGCTCTGTTTCTCAGGCACAGTGAACTTGAATGAAAAATGCAATCGCTTTCTCAATCTGTATATTGAATTCTGGGACTCTTCTGCTTCTCCTGATGCCTTTTCCTGGGTTGGCGCGTGTGTGAGAATGTGTCGCATGTGTATACGTGCGCTCGGGTGTGTGCAAGTGTGTGGGGATTTCTGTCGAGAATGCACACAGACTGTTTTAAATGTATTTATTGTAGCCCAGTGTGGGTAAAGAAGTAAAGCGTGGAGAAGCCATGTGTATTAACGCAACGATGCTGCAGAGAGAAATGATTCAGATTCAGTACATAGCGCCCCAGCGTAGAACTGGGTCTTTCCTAGCAATAATCACTATTGATCCGAAAGCTTTACCTAGATGTTTGTATGTGTTTTATAGACTGTGTGGTCTCTCTTTCCCCCTTGTTTTTCGTTTTTCTTTATGCCATCATTATCACTATTATATCAGTTTGGCTGAGAGAATTGAGTTCTGTTTTCCTTGATTACATAATGCATATAAAACTGTGAAATTTGTTATTCAGCTATGGGTGAATCTATAGGATAGTTTTGCATGTTAACCTTTTATGTTGTTTAATTATGGGTGTATTTTTATTTTTTTCCCCTGTTCCCCTTCCCACACTGTCTTGCTCTCAGGGTTTTTACAAAAATGCTTATTCAAAATGATTTTTTTTTTTCCTGAGTTGCAAATATTCTCCCCAACTTTTGATTACTTTTTATTTTTGAACAAGCCGAACTGTCAATCACTACTTTTAGCACTTGACTGTGAATTAAAACGAGTGGGGGAGGATTTACTCAATCCAGGCAAACCCACTTTCCTCTCATCTTGCATTCTTTTCCGTGTTCCTCCTTTTTTATTTTTTTTGGTCCACACTCCTGGTTCCTTCTGTCACTTCCTCATGAGAAAAAGATGTCTAGGCTGGCCTACAGAATGGCAGATTTGTCAAGTTCTGACCGATATCAAAGGGAGCTTTGCACCGCTGCTACACACACATACACAAACACACACACACACACACACACACACAAATCTACTGGACTTGAACGGAACCAGAACCATCAGAGAGTATTTTTGGTACACTACTCCTGCTCTTTAAATGAGTGCTTCAAAATCAGAGATGTAAGCTGTTCTGTATCAAAACTATTAAAGCAATAAAGTCCTATTAAAAAGTAAGGGAGTCTGTCTTTTCCTTTTTCTGTAAATGGTCTGTAAAGTAAGATGGGTACAAACTGTGCAACAACCCTTTGCAATTATGCTATATATAAAAAGATATGTACCATTTTATATATACATTAGCCATGTTAGTAGTTGGAGTCTTACTGATTGTGTGGGGTGGACAGGTGTCTTTATGCAGCTAACAACCTCAAACAGGTGCTTCTAATTTAGAATAATAAGTGGAGTGGAGGTGGAGTTTTCAGAGGTGGACTAACAGGTCTTTGAGGGCCAGAATTGTTGCTGATTGGCAGGGGTTCAAATACTTAATTGCAGCAGTAACACACAAATAAATTATTAAAAAATCATACATAGTGATTTCCGGATTTTTTTTTAGGTTATGTCTCTCACAGTGGACATGCACCTAAGATTAAAATTTCAGACCCCTCTATGATTTCTAAGTGGGAGAAGTTGCAGGGTGTTCAAATACTCATTTTCCTCACTGTATATATACATATATATTTGCATTTCCTCATCACTTTCCCATACAGGAGTTTTTATAAATAGTTTCACAGTTACAGACTGTAGTCCTTAAACAGCCGCACTCCTGTGTTCAAACACTTGGATCAGTGCTCCACACAACACCCCACCACCATGTCAGTGTCACTTCAGTGCTGAGAATGATCTCGATCCCTGCTCTGTGATGGTCCTGACCACTGAGAAATACGATAGGTGGGATAATGGCGTATAAAGAGAATCAGATGGACTACAGTCTGTTATTGTCGTACAAACTACAAAAAGGTTCCTATATGGCCCCGGAGGAACCTGAGCCAGCTGTGAACGGATTGCTGCCTCCCAGGAACCCAGCAGAACTGGATTCCCTGCCCAACTACCTATTTGTTAACGTCGCTAGGTATCCCAGGAAGCTTAGTGCTTGTGGATGTCTACCCTGGTGAGCTGATGAAACGGATAGTGTAGATACATGGAGGTGTTAAAGTTCTCGGCTAGCTTGTTTTCATTGGCACAAAAACATTTTCTATCTGAAAGAAGAATTTTTCAAGACCCCACATAATGCAATTATTGTTCTATCGCCATCACGGTAAAGAAATCAAAGTGGATGCATTTACAATGAACGATTTTACCTCAACCATTCGGTCTACATGACCAAATGAACTAAATTCTACAGAAAATTAGAAATAAATTAAATTCCTCTTTAAGGGGACACGGTACACAGTTCTACTTTCCAAATCAGTTGTTGAAAACACAAATGCTAGACGCATGGTGACCACCCAGGTGTTTATAGGCAGCAGCAAAAGACCAAACGGCAGACTTGGTTAGGTCTGAAATGATGCCCTGACTCACAAAAGCTTCAGATACAGTTTTATATTAGCTCATACTGTGTGGGTACATTTTAACATCGACACACAAGTAAGTCTAGTCATACAAGACATGACATCATCTCAAACAATCATTCAAACAATCACCCAGTCATTTAGAAACTCCTTCCTGTGAAAACAATTTTGCACAATGGTTACAATGAGAGTATACAAAGAACACATTAGGACAGATCTGGTTGAAAACAGATGTATGAAGGTTCAGTGGACAGTCTGTGGTTATGTGTGTCATACAGCAATGAGTACCGTATCTCTCCTGGTGACTGGCCTTGGAGGAATAAGAAGTCACAGCAGGGCTTCTGTATAGTGCTGATGGACAGCTGGGAAGAGCACAGTGGAGAAGCTGCAATAGATTATGAACTGCTTGTTTACCAAACATCCAACACTAGTAGGAAAGCTGTCTCTGGTTATGGTCTTATGGTCATCCACATGATGTTCTGAAGTGGGAAATGTTGAGAGAGGGTGGAAGGAATTTTGGTTAAAGCACTTAGTCTAAATACAGTGCTGGATTTGTAGTCATCGTCACAGCGAGAATGGATCCCTCAGGCAAGATGGTGAAAATGTCATTTCAATAATGACCCTGGCTCAGAAAGTCCAGCTTGTTAAAATGATGCTTTGTCACCTGAATCTTTCTATGGAGCAGACACAGAGGTTCTCCAGCTGACTACTCCGGGTCTCTGGGAACAGGGATTTATTCAAGTTCAGTTATTTAAGCCAATACACTCATCATTATGAAATATAGTTGGTCCAATTGCAATGCTATTAGAAAGGCAGATAAAGGTTACCAGGAACAACAAACGATGATAAGTATAGACTGATATGGACAATATTTATTGAGCTACACATACAGAATGGGCATCTATCAGTGTGGCATCAGGCGGCCATATTTAAAATAAGATAATCCTTTATTTACAAACTACCACAACATGCCAGACATCTCAGAATTGGAGTTGTAGAATTGTAGAGGGTCCTAATGGTGTCCTGTGATAATCCATCCCATGCAGCTTGAATATTCTCACACAGCTCCTGTAGATTGTGTGGTGGGGTGAGGGGGTGGAGGGGCTGGAGCAGGCCTTCTGGACATGTGACGGGTGACAACAAACCGTTCGTCTTTGCACTGAATACAGTGCCTGCACACATGGAACCGTTGGTCATCTCCACCAAGACAAAACGACAGTCCGTGACAGATCATCCTGCTTCCTATGATGCGACCTTTCTCAAACTCTTCCAGCTGCTCGAACTGCTTTCGAACTCTTCTCTAAGGTATACTTCACTTGCAAAGATGCTTCCAACACAACAGCACGAGTCAGAATCGAAAGCACGCCGGACAACTGTATATAGTCTGTCAGGTACAGGGATAAGGCCCACCCGTCCTTGCTTACGTCACATGCCAAACGTCTCCCAATGTCAAACCTACACACCAAATTTCATTCCTGCTGGTTGATTCTAGATGCAAGGTCATTTCTGATGACTGGTCCACTGAAATGAACTTGCATCACACGTATCAGTAGATACTCCTCAGCTGACTCCTCTAGTCTTTTCCAAGAGAGGCAATGAGTCTCTGTGACCTTGAGATGTCTAAGTGCTAAATTTATGACATCTGCAATGGCAAATATACACAATGACATTCAGTTATAAACTGTGGTGTTACAGTAAAGCAGCATATAGCACAATCTTTCAATGATCACACGAGAGCCTGTTCATATCTGTTCCAGTAATCTTTTAATACTCTGCGGTATGGCTCCATCTAGTGGTGAAAGGAGAATATAAAAGTCCTATCTAGAGTGACCTTAAATGTACTTAGACCTTGTGCCATGTTTAACATGTATTAAAGGGTATTATTATATACTATAAATATATAAAATATAATATATAACTAAAGGTGAAGTTGACCAGATAAAATGTACATTTGTGTTGTAGACACGGTGACCTCTGGTTCCCATAACCACTAACTAAAAAAAAAAGAGTCTGTAACTTTCTCTACAACAAACTATATAATATCCAACCACCCAGAATTACTTCGTTTACATTACACATAATATTAAAAAATGAAAAATCTGTGGAAGTCCCCTTTAAGCTGATTGTTTCTGCTGGAATTTCTTATAAACAGACTATTTTCTTTCTAAAAAGATCATTCTGGTTTGAGCAGGATCTATGCACATGTCTGCAGGTTTGCCTCCACAATGCCTTCATTCATTTCTAAGTTCATCTTTAAGTACTGAAGTTGAGTTCATACATAAGCCCTCCAACGTGGCTGTAAAGCCAGGTCCAGCTTTGATCTTTCCCCCCATACAGTTCTATTAGTGCAGCCTGAAACTCTACTGCAGGTTTTCTCCACACGAAGAGTTAATTCCCAAAGTTCTCGAGCACCTAAAAAATAATCATTCTATAATCAATCTATTCTAATGGCAGACAACGCAGCAATCAACTGTTCTACATCTAGATCTACACCTAATGTGCCTTCAGTCTTTACTGACACACAGTACTCTGAAAGTAGCGCTGTAGTTTAACTTCAGTCATAAAGAAACAGAATACAAATCTACCAGTACTTATATGAAGTAGGTGCACTCGGAAAAATACACTGGAATAACACCTGACTAATACTCACCCTGTTCCGTAGAAGTCCCAGACTCATCAAAGAGCTCCAACTGGAGTCGAACTGGGTTTAACTCTTACTACATCATCCTTTACGGTTAAGCATTTCTCTTCTCGTTCAGCCTGATGAGCTTCAGAAAAGAAAGTCACCACAAAGATGCACATATACACGTTTGCCACTGTGTAACACAAACCCACCGAGACACTGTTCTTCTAAATACTGCTCTAAGGTCAATCTCTAGCACATGGGTTAGTAACAATACTTGTATTGGTCTTCCAACCAGGATTGTGCTTGCAGTGCAGTCTTCACACGAATGACCCTAAAGGTATTTCTGATGCAGTGTTCTTTTATTTTGTAGTGACAGCCTTTCCTAAAAGTCACAAGAGTTATTCAAACTGCAGGACTCTGCGGTGGATTGTAACGACAGATCTCTGAGAAGATCTCTGATGTGTCCTAACCCACAATCAACACCTCCTACCACAAGCGATGCTATCTGGTAGAAATTACCAGTGTCCATTTCAACACCACCAGACTCTGCCACAGCTTCATTCCAGATGTCAGATTACTGAACACACTGCTGCCACCCCAACATATACCTTGGCAAGTCTAGACCCCTTCCTACATCCACAACAGATTGCCGACAACCCACCCGATACTTCATCAAAGCTCATCAAAAACATCAGGATCAGGATGAGGCTCTGACGCTGTGCCAGACGAGACGATGTCCAGAGCCTGTTCTACAGGGAAACACTGGTCTTTATTTGGTAGGCTGAAAAAGCCAGACAAGCCTCTTTACTACATCCTGATTTTCAGAAATGTATGCATTTTTGAATTAACCCAAGTTAGGTACAAGATTGAATCATGACTACAGCATTACGTCTGGAAATCACCCAACTGCCATAAACGATCAGATTAGTCAGAAACCCTGAACTTGAATGCACTAACCTGACGACTCTGTTTAAAAATCAAACCACTCTTATATGCTGGTGATCATGCCTGTAATCCAGTAGTCTGTCATTTTTAGTGAACGACTGCAGTTTGTAACATACGCACCATGTTCATCAGCCCCCTTAAGGTCATCAGAGTCTTTTAACGATGGGCTGGATGGGGCTGAATCCACGTTGTCCATTAAACCGAGGCCGTCTTCTTCTATGTTTCCCAGATGTGCTATAAGAACAAAGAGGAGTCTTTCAGAGTTTACGACTTCACTGCAGGGGTGTCCAATCTTAACCGCAAGGGGCTGACATGCGTGACTGCAGGTTTTCATTCCAAGCAAGCAGAGGCACACCTGATTCCACTTGTCTAATCACTAGATCTTAGTCTTCAACAACCGGTCAAGTTGTCTTGCTGTGGTGGAATTAACAACTGTAGTCACACTGGCCTTGCATGGTTAAGACTGGACATCCCTGCTTTACTGAATGTAGACTGTAGCACCGACAGTAGGTGCATCTGGTGGCAGAGGGAAGTCTCGGAATGAATGCTATTTCCATTAAGATGAAGGAACTGATCTGGCCAATATTCATTAAGCTGCACTATGCCAGATGTCTCGGCATGGAGTAGTAGAGAATCCCAATGGTGTCCTTTGATAATCCATCCCATGCAGCTCGAATAGTCTCACACTCGGCAGAGGCCGAGTAATACCAGGCCTTCTGGATGTGTCACAAATGACAACAACTGTTCATCTTGCTGCTGACCATGATCTCCACCCAGACAAAAGCTGGACTCATCACTGATCATTCCATTCACTGTCGCCAACAATGTGCCATGGTAGTATCCGTGTGAACTGTATGGTGCACACTATGTCAAAAGCTCCCTGAGGCATGAGCTCAAGTCAGAATGGAAAGCAGGCACAACAGGATGACCTTGTATAGTCAGTAAGGTACAGCGATAAGCCCTAACCCCCCATTCCCACTGCTTACGTCACACGCGTGGCCGAGTGTTAAACGTCACTCATTTGCATGTCTCACAATGTCAAACCTCCCCACCATGTTTCATTCTTGTCAGCTGATTCCTTCCAAGTACAACTTTTTTTGTTAATGTATATACAGGGGTTGGACAATGAAACTGAAACACCTGGTTTTAGACCACAATCATTTATTAGTATGGTGTAGGGCCTCCTTTTGCGGCCAATACAGCGTCATTTGGGCAGCCGTGGTTTTATGTTTTTTGGATACAATCCGGGTTAGCACCCGAACATCTCTTTCAGACAGCTTCCTCTTGCGTCCACAGTTAATCCTGTTGGATGTGGTTCGTCCTTCTTGGTGGTATGCTGACATTACCCTGGATACCGTGGCTCTTGATACATCACAAAGACTTGCTGTCTTGGTCACAGATGCGCCAGCAAGACGTGCACCAACAGTTTGTCCTCTTTTGAACTCTGGTATGTCACCCATAATGCTGTGTGCATTGCAGTATTTTGAGCAGAACTGTGCTCTTACCTGCTAACTGAACCTTCACACTCTGCTCTTACTGGTGCAATGTGCAATTAATGAAGATTGGCCACCAGGCTGGTCCAATTTAGCCATGAGACCTCCCACACTAAAATGACAGGTGTTTCAGTTTCATTGTCCAACCCCTGTACATTACCTAGGCTTCCATTTATTTCCTACCCACACCTAAATCATAAGTACTACCAAGTTTAACTTTAAACTTAAAACATGTTTTTTACCATAGAATTTAATGATTTATGTATACGTACACCTTCTCACAATACCAAAAGCCCAAGAACACACCAAGAATTTTAATCTTAATTTTTGAAAAGAGAAATTATATAATTTTTAAATAAATTATCAAAGGTAAAATGAGGATGAGATTCTGCACTATTTCTAGAACATTATTCCAATTTGAACAAATCTGTAACAGTGACCATGTTAAGGCTTTTTTTTACAAAAAGTTGATATAATTTTTGCGTCGTATCTCTTACACTGAATCTCGTCTTCAGATGTCTCTCAGGAGGATTTCATCTACCTATCAGTGGCTTTTGCACAAACTTATGGGGTTCATGTCACCTCAAGCACACAGTGTTACTGAAGTAGCAACAACATACCAAATACAGGAAAGAAATGTTCAAATTCAGCTTAAAACTGTAGAGATTCTACTTTTCACAGGAGATGTTATGCTGATAAGTTTTAAGAAGAAAAATCCCAATTCAGTCAGAAAGAACTGCAAAGTAGATGCATCTTTACTAGTGGTCTAGCTGGGCCAGAGGTAGGGAACATCACACCCTCGCAACTCCCGGCCAAGAATGGCATGACAGTCTTCCAATGCTTGGACGGTTGAGCCATTCATGAGCCTCATGATTATGCTCTAAGTGAAACATCACACGAACGTACCTACGCAGTCTTCATTGAACTTTGTTGCTGGGCTGGAAGGAACTGAACAAACATGAACTTCCTGTACATCCTCTTCTAAAGGGAAGTCCTCTTCAGTTTTAATGTTCTGTGCTGTAAATGGACAAGACAGAATACAAAGTCTTGATGTTCTACACATGCTGTGTAATGAATTTGCCTGTCAGAAACACCATAGATTGAAACATTGATTGATGCCATTGACTGGTACTGACAAAAAACTGTGCGGTGAATATATGATATGATTCCAAACAACCTTGAACATCACTTAATTACATTTGATGCAACTACCTTCAAAGTCTGCAACTGATAATGTCAAAACCTCCTCGTCTTTACAGGATTTTACACTGACTTGCCTTTCAGTTAATAATGGGGCAAGAGGAGCATGCCTAACTTGTGTAACTTAAAAACCCCATCGCCCATACTCACAACATTCATCAGTAACTCCAGAATACTTAGGGCACTTTGATACTGTAGCCAAACTAACTTCTGCTCCCTCCACAAATGGCAGGCAGATGTCTTCGATTCTTATATGCCCTGAAAAACAGACAGTGGGCTTAATTCAGGTCCAATTCAACCAAATCATGCTGTAATTATAGCAGCATTCAAAACTGAACAGAAAACCGCATAGAAAATGCTTTACTATACGTGTTCAGCTAATCAGACATATTAAAAACACCCTCACCCAGTTCATTTGACCCTCCATCATCTTCAAAAAGGTCTGAATTCATCAACCTACCATATCAGACAGGGATGCACCCATCTGATTTAATATATATAATAAAAATGAGAAACCTGACCTTTGAACCTTTGATCCAGCTAGTCACAAGAGACATGTGCTTATGGCAAAGACTGAGCAACCAAGGGCAGGCACTCTCATGCTTGGGGGGGGCTGGAGGTTAGGGAACCAGGCTTGTGACCGGAGGGTCGCCGGTTCGATTCCCTGAACTGACAGTAACGACTAAGGTGCCCTTGAGCAAGGCACCTAACCCCCGCCCTATCCACGCCCACTGCACCGCTCCGGGTAAGTGTGCTCACTGCCCCCTAGTGTGTGTGTTCACTACTGAGTGTGTATGTGGGTGTTTCACTTCACGGATGGGTTAAATGCGGAGACTGAATTTCCACACTGTGGGATCAATAAGGGATTCAAATCTAAATCTTAAGCAGCGTGAGCTGCAGGTTTTAGCATATGCTGCTTGATAGTTCATTGGTTACACTTTGTCGCCCCCAAGTGGTCTTACATGTTTATGTCAATCCTGGTGCCTTAGGTCGCTCTAACATGGTGAAGTACACGGTATTCATTCAAACATGTATCGGCAGATACACAGTTTATGTATCGGAGCTAGTATCAGAACTGGAAAAGCTGGATGCCTAGAAACAATACTGTCCTTTAAGTGTTCAATAAACACCAGTTTACTTCATCAGCAGGTGTTCTTCAGCAGAACAGTCCTACGTTCTATGATTCATCTGCT
The DNA here is from genome assembly GCA_024036415.1 of Prochilodus magdalenae. Lineage (NCBI taxonomy): Eukaryota > Metazoa > Chordata > Actinopteri > Characiformes > Prochilodontidae > Prochilodus > Prochilodus magdalenae. The sequence continues at coordinate 31,448 of JAMWET010000945.1, forward strand.
CAACTTAGTGTCTTTTAATTTATCCACCTTATAGTTCTTTAATGTTCCGCATTATTTAAGAGTCACCATACTCACTTAGTACATCAAAAGCTCCAGGGACATCAGTGTGTCTTGATGACGGGCTGGATGGAGCTGAACCGATTTTCACTACTTCCACATCATCCATTAAACTGAAGCTCTTTTCCTTAGTGTTACATTGATACGCTGCATGAAAAAAGACAAACAGGAATCTTTCAGCATCTAAGCATCGTCAGCATTTCTTATTGCAGTATGTCATTTAAGAAGAGCATCTGATGCCTACTGATACCTGTATGTCATCTGTAGACATTCTTTAGAAGTGTTAAAGCTTAGTGAATCCCGGGAGAGGAAAGTCTTAAACTTGCAACCAACCCAGAAGGCTACTCCTTCACGGCTGAACAGCTAAACCAGTTCTACTTCACTCCTGATTATAATACATCAAGATTTTGCACTCAGCTCTTCAGGGTTATGGAATACTGGGGACTCCCAGTTAGCTGATCACCCCCTACCTGAGCATTTGGATAATTTTATTTCATCTCGAGGACTAGTTTCTGTTTGGAACAAGAAGCTTAATGATGTCACACAAACTCCAGGATGCAATATGGCATATTTTTACTGTATCTAAAAATCTGTCACATCATTTAATACACTTCTAGTTGGTTCATAGGCTCTGTGTAACACCCTGTTGTGCTTTTGTAATTAAACTATCCAGTGAAAAAAGATGTGATATGTAATTCAGACACTGTTGGGGATTCCATTCATATGTTTAGGCAGTGCCCACATATCACATCTTTTTTGGAGTTTGTTTATGTCCACGTCTGCAGGTACTTGGAGATGATTCTAAAGTAACTCTTGATACACAACTAAAGAGAGAGTTATACTCTTAAAAGTCTAACGTGAGTTGGTTTGTGCCAGGGGACAAGTTGTACTGGTCTTGGGCTTGCTAATTTTGTCAGATTTCATAAGGCAAAGGCTGCAACAATTAATAACTGGTCAAAGCCTATCGCTTTTGTCGAGGTCCTTTATGACTACATTCATTTGTTATTGTTCTTCATTATTATTATTTTGTCTTTTTTATTTTTTAATTTTGATTGTTGCTTTTTTGGTTGGACATGAACACATTTAGACATTTTTATTTATTTGTCTTTTTGTCTTTTAGAGCATGACATCCATCCAAAGACAAATTAAAGATGCTGGTATATAATGTATTAGATATGGGTCAATCATTTCTACATATGATAAACCTCAATAAAAATATTCCTCCAAGTGTCTGTGTTCATGGGCACCATAACTTAAACAAGAACAAAAGAAATCCCACATAAACGGTGTGTACCAGCCCATGCCCACAAATACCAAAAGAAATGTTCTTGCAGATGTACAGTGGGGTGTGAAAGTTTGGGCAGCGTTGTTAATTTTCCTAAATTTACCTTTATAAAGCATTGATTGTTTGGATAAAAAATTGCGTTAAATATATCATATAGGGGATGAACACAGTGATATTTGAGAAGTGAAATGAAGTTTATGTGATTTACAGAAAGTGTGCAATAATTGGTTAAACAAAAATTTGGGCACTGTTGTCATTTTATTGATTTCAAAACCTTTAGAACTAATTATTGGAACTCAAATTTGGTTTGGTAAGTTCAGTGACCCTTGACCTCCATACACAGGTGACTTCAATTATGAGAAAGGGTATATAAGGGGGGCAATTGTAAGTTTTTCTCCTCTTTGCATCTTCTCTGAAAAGCCGCAGCATTGGAGTCTCAAAACAACTTTCAAATGACCTGAAAACAAAGATTGTTCACCGTCATAGTTTAGGGGAGGGATACAGAAAGCTATCTCAGAGATTTCAGCTTTCAGTCTCCACTGTGAGAAACATTGTGAGAAAATGGAAGACCACAGGCACAGTTCAAGTCAAGGCTCGAAGTGGCAGACCAAGAAAAATCTCGAATAAACAGAAGCGAAGGATGTTGAGAACAGTCAGAGTCAACCCACAGACCAGCACCAAAGACCTACAACATGATCTTGCTGCTGATGGAGTCACTGTGCATCGTTCAACTATTCACCACACTTTACACAAGGAGATGCTGTATGGGAGAGTGATGCAGAGGAAGCCTTTTCTCCGCCCACATCACAAACAGAGCCGCTTGAGGTATGCTAAAGCACATTTGGACAAGCCAGCTTCATTTTGGAATAAGGTGCTGTGGACTGATGAAACTAAAATAGAGTTATTTGGGCATAACAAGGACCGTTATGCATGGAGGAAAAAGAACACAGCACTCTAAGAAAAACACCTGCTACCCACAGTAAAATTGGGTGGTGGTTCCATCATGCTGTGGGGCTGTGTGGCCAGTACAGGGACTGGGAATGTTGTTAATGTTGAGGGACGCAGGAATTCCAATCAATATCAGCAGATTCTGGAGACCAATGTCCAGGAATCAGTGACAAAGCTGAAGCTGCGCCGGGGCTGGATCTTCCAACAAGACAACGACCCTAAACACTGCTCAAAATCTACTAATGCATTCACGCAGAGGAACAAGTACAACGTTCTGGAATGGCCATCTCAGTCCCCAGACCTGAATATTATTGAAAATCTGTGGTGTCACTTAAAGAGAGCTGTCCATGCTCGGAAACCATCAAACCTGAATGAACTAGAGATGTTTTGTAAAGAAGAATGGTCTAAAATACTTTCAGCCACAATCCAGACTCTCATTAGAAGCTATAGGAAGCGTTTAGAGGCTGTTATTTCTGCGAAAGGAGAATCTAGTAAATATTGAGGTAAGATTTTTTTTTGGTGCCCAAATTTATGCACCTGCCTACTTTTGTTTAGACAATTATTGCACACTTTCTGTAAATCATATAAACTTCATTTCACTTCTCAAATATCACTGTGTTCGTCCCCTATATGATATATTTAATGGAATTTTTTTATCTAAACAATCAATGTTTTATAAAGGTAAATCAGGAAAATTAACAAGGCTGCCCAAATTTTCGGGTTTTTTTAGACCTGAAAATGTATGAAAGCAAACACACACTGAACACAGTAACAGAATCATTCAGAGCAGTATGTAACTGTGCTTACCTACCTCCATGAATCACACGCATGTGTTTTTTCATTGACTGGGAATACGGGAAGCATTTATAACACACTGGGCACTGATAGGGCTTCTCTCCAGAGTGAACTCGCTGATGCTCCTTAAGGTGTCCGATCTGACGAAACCTCTTCTCACACTGAGAGCACTTATAAGGCTTCTCTCCAGTGTGAACTCGCTGATGGACCACCAGATCTTTTGCTTGGTTGAAACTCTTCCCGCACTGACAGCATCGATGTCGACTGTCTTCTTTATAAGTGCCGTGGTGACACTGAGTGTCCCGGGGCAGAACTCCTTAAAGGACAATAATAGTGCTATTATATTGACAACCAGTTATTCAATACTCTTACATTAATACTAAATCATTAGACTGAAGGCTTAAACTGCAGACTACTACACACAAGGGCTACTGTAAGCTCACTGAACCAAAAAAAGACCACCTGTGACTGAAAAGAACCTAATAGCATACAATACCTCCGCAAGCAAGCCTGGACAGGTTTCTGGATGTAGGCCACATCAATGTCCAGACACTCATGCATCAATTGTGCAGTAGGGCCAGATTTGGTGGATGCCTTCCCTGCACAGTTCTGAGCAGAGTTTCATGTAGGCTGGGATTTTAGCCACTGCTGGTAGACCCGTATGACCATACACTACCAAACACCTGCAGATTCAGCTACTTCCTTCACAGCATTTACATTTACGGCATTTAGCTGACGCTCCGATCCAGAGCGACTTACAAGGTTAATCATATTACAGATAGGCGAATATAGGCCAATGTAGTGTCTTGCCCAAGGACTTTTGTTGGTGTAGTACAGCGCAGACCCAGACCAGGAATCAAACCCCCGTCTCCCACATGGTGAGGTAACTAAATGACAAGTGGTGTTATCTGTTGCACCACACCAACCACCACAATCTTTGGCACACCCAAATATCACTCCTTTTAGCCAATCATTATCATCTGCTCTGGACCCATTTACCACACAGGGAACGAGACATTTACTGCACCGCAGCACCTCTTCTCAATCTATGAACCCCATCACCCACATCGCACAGGTATGTATAGCCTCATCATCCTCGTGCAACAGCATCTGCAGAAGTCTGAAGTTACTAACCTTTTAAATACGTGAGGAGAGTAAATTTTTTGTGCGGGGAGCTTATATTGCTGTACAAACCCAACACTTACAGGGGTTGGACAATGAAACTGAAACACCTGTCATTTTAGTGTGGGAGGTCTCATGGCTATATTGGACCAGCCTGGTGGCCAATCTTCATTAAATGCACATTGCACCAGTAAGAGCAGAGTGTGAAGGTTCAGTTAGCAGGTAAGAGCACAGTTCTGCTCAAGATACTGCAATGCACACAACATTATGGGTGACATAAAAAGAGGACAAACTGTTGGTGCACGTCTTGCTGGCGCATCTGTGACCAAGACAGCACTTGTGACCTGGCCACTATCCTGCAAGAAGAATGGCTTAAACTCCCTCTGACCACTGTGCAGGACGCAGTATATGTCATTCCCAAGACAAACTGACGCTGTATTGGCCGCAAAAGCAGACCCTACACCATACTAATAAATGATTGTGGTCTAAAACCAGGTGTTTCAGTTTCATTGTCCAACCCCTGTATAAATGCACCCAGACCACACTAAAATTCAATAAGCCTATATAGCTGTTAATGAATTAGTGGCAGCAACATCTTCAGAAACTAGGGGTGGCAAAAGCTGGACTCGTCACTGAAGATGACCCACTGGCATTCTGTATCACTTCATGACAGTCTGGCACGGCAGTCTGGTTTGGCGACGCTGATGTGGTGTTAAGGGCAGTCGTCACTTTGGCCTGCGCTGAATGTCTACAATCTTGGCTGTTGGGTCAGTCAGGTACAGCGATAAGGCCATTACTTAGCACACGCGCAGGCGAGCGTGAAAGTTGAATTATTTGCATGTCTCACAATGTCAAATCCAATCACCAAGTTTCATTCAGTCAGTTGATTCCCTCTGGGTGCAACTATCTGTGCTATTGTTTTAATGTTGAGTCTAAAATCTGAATAATATTGTATCATGGCCAAAGTATCATGATAATGTAATGGGGACTGATAACCTTAGAGCTCCCTTACCTGAATGAAGCATAACCTGGTGTTTCTCCAGAGCTGATAAGCAAGTGAACCGTTTATCACAGTCTGAGCACTGATAAGGCTTTTCACATGTATGATTCCGCTGGTGAGCTTTAAAGTTTTGTCTCCAGCGGAAGCTCTCTCCACACTGAGAGCACCGATACGGCTTCTCTCCTGTGTGAACTCGCTGGTGAACTTCAACCTGTGCGCGCCTCGTGAACTTCTTCCCGCACCGAGAGCACTCGTGTGGACTCTTGGCCATGTCGACCAGCACACGTTCGGCCTCATGAGTCTGCATATGTCTTCTCAGATCACTGGGACGTCCGAAGCCCTTCGAGCATATCGAGCAGTTGTGTTCTCTTACACCAGTATGAATTCCCAAATGTGCCTTCAGGTCTCCTGATCTGTAAAACCTCTTACAGCACACAAAGCATACAAAGGCCTTGTCCCCCGTGTGACCTTTCCTGTGCACACGCAGGGCCGACCGCTGTCTAAAGCATTTGTTACAGTCAGAGCACCGAAAAGGCTTCTCTCCAGTGTGAATTCGCTCATGCTGCTCCAGCGTCTGACGCCTTGCAAACTTCCGTCCGCAGTAAGAGCATGTGAAGGTCTTCTCATCAATGTTGTCATACCCTAATGGACAAAAGCTATTGTTAATATTAACAATATATGAAAAAGCAGAACCAAATAGTTGTGCTGCAGAACATGGTCATATACTGTGATGTGGAATAAAGCTGTGTTCATGTCTGCAATGTTAATCAAAATTATTTATTTAAAGATTAAATAATGTGATAGTTATCAAAATGAATACACTTTCCTGCATAACTTGGTCTCATTTATTTAATTGGCAGGTTTAAATAAATGTTGTATTCCTCTACAGTGCTAGTCCAGGTAGATGTAGCCCCAATTCTCTTCATTTTATAAATGTTCATGCATCAGGATTGCAGGATATATACATGACACATATTCAATACTGCATCCCGTTTTGCATTTCTGCCTGGGGGTCTACTGGAACATCACCAACACAGGATCAAAGCAGCCTCTGCTCCTCAGTAGAAATCTGGTCCATTATTCCAAATGTTGTACGTCAGCTGAGCTGCTACAACTGAAGTGTTTCATAATGCCAGGGGTCAACACTTCCTATTGCCCTGTGCAAATAACATGTTCTGCCACAGCTGAATTTTTTTGTGTGCCACTGAATATCACAAATTAAATTGTACAGCACTGCAGTGACACTGATGTGTTGGCGGTGTGTTAGTGTGTGTTGTGCTGGTGTTAGACACACCTACCATGCTGCTTCACCTTGTAGATGTACAGTCAGAGATGACAGCTCATCTACTGCTGCACAGTGCAGTGTTGGTCATCCTCTAGTACTTCATTAGTGGTCACAGGACACTGCCCATGGGACGATGTTGGCTGGATAGTTTTGGTTTTGGTTGGATCAGACACAGCAGTGGTGCTGGAGTGTTTAAACACCTCAGTGTCACTGCTGGACTGAGAATCGTCCATCAACCAAAACTATTCAGCCAACAGCGTCCTGTGGGCAGCGTCCTGTGGGCAGGGTCCTGTGGGCAGCGTCCTGTGGGCAGCGTCCTGTGGGCAGTGTCCTGTAGGCAGCGTCCTGCGACCACTGATGAAGGACTAGAGGATGACCAACACTGCACTGTGCAGCAGCAGATGAGCTATCGTCTCTGACTGTCCATCTACAAGGTGGACCAGCAAGGTAGGAGTGTCTAATAGAGTGGACAGTGAGTGGACACGGTGTCTAAACACTCCAGCAGCACTGCTGTGTCTGATCCACTCACACCAGCACCACACACACTAACACACCACCACCACGTCAGTGTCACTGCAGTGCTGAGAATGACCTGTGACACCTGTACTTTGTGGTGGTCCTGTGGGGGTCCTGACTATTGAAGAGCAGGGTTATAAAGTATACAGAGACACAGATGGACTACAGTCTGTAACTGTAGAACTACACGGTGTTCCTATATGGTTCATGGAGCTGATATAACGAGTGTAGATACAAGGAGGTGGTTTTAATGATATGGTTGATCAGTCTGAGAGGGAGATGAGATGAACAAGAGGACTTCTACAGATACATCAATACTCACTAAAGCCACCAGCTCCTTCAGGGCCTTCAAAGATCTCAATTATAGGACTTGATGAAGTCACAGAGAGTTTCCTCTCCTCCTCTTCTACATTACATTCACTTTCTCCACTTGTTACTACAGTTCGCCTCCTTTGTGTCTGAGGTTGTTCAGGTACAGCAGACTGACCCACTGCCTCAGTAGTCTCCATTATTATTATGATGATGATTATTATTATTATTAATCAGCAGACTAAATCAGCACATCGAATCATACAGTTACACCTTCAGAAATGACCTACACCAGCTCAGGCCATTTTTCAGTCTGTAGCAGCAGCATCATATTAAAGTATTACTATAACAGGTTACACCAGCCAAACATCTCCGTGTGTGTTACTGAACATGAACTGTCCTTTGTCGTCTAAACATGTTCAGGTCGCAGAGCTGCTGGTACTGAACGAGGTTTAATAAATGACTCCTAAACTTAACAAGCCGAGCTGTTACGGTTGGTACACTCCACGATACAGTCACCTCTGGCGATCCTCACTGTGCAGCCTAGTCAACACAACCACGCAGGAGACTGTGCGAGCGTAGCAACAACCAGGAAACCCCTTCGTTTTCCAAAATAAAAGTTCCTACAAAAATCTAAGGAAAATTAGGGAACGTAAACACATTATACAGCTTCCTAAAATAAACATACTGTGTATTTTTACAGCTAATCTTTTACTGTTATTTTTACAGGACTTCTGCTTATATAATTTCTGAATTCCTTTTTTAAAAAAAAGACTGTAGCTAAAGTCTGCATGAAGGCAGCAGATTTACAATTCTAGCCTCATCAACTTTTTTTTATAATACATCCAGATTACATGTTCAGGTTATTAAATGATTAAATTATTACATTGTTATGAAAATATGTGATGCCTGACCAATGATTTTATTTATTTATTTATTTATTTATTTATTTATTTATTTATTGGTAAACTGTATTTTTCTAAATCTTATTGAATTTGTCGGCCTGTACACTGTGTGAAAAAATGATGATTAATGGATTTTTTTTTGATCCCAGTGGGAAAATCAGACATCAAGTAACAGATAAACAAAGTACACAAAAGTAACAGAGAAGCACAAGATATGGTGACACAGATAAAGACAAAGATACAATATAAAGTACGAAAGTATGAAAATAGAGTCCTTAGTGTCTGTGTAAAGTAAAGTCAATTAGTAAATTGTCTTGCACAAAAGCTAATACACATTTTCGCCCTGTCCTGTAAACTGTCGATTTTCTGAGATTGCCTTTGCAGGTTAGTTTAATCTGAAGTCCGGCAGTTTAACCCAAACGAATTAAAACTGTTATCCATGTTCATGACCACGAGGTGCCGCTAATGTGCACAGCCTTCAGTAAAAGCTTCAGGAAGCTTTACGTCGTCATCATCGAGCTAACTGTTTTGTCTGGATGTCATGATGGTCCCCTATTAATTCCAAGTTTGCCACAGTGACGCAATAGCCAATAGCTCAAAACAACCAAAACCGTATAAACCGTTAAACTTCATTATTCTTTACTATAGAGACTTCCTGATCTAGTTCAAACTTTCAAGCGCAATTAAACTTCAAATTAATTAATGAATTATTTAAGTAATTAATAATTATAATAAATTAAAACAATAAATTAACTTACTTTTTGGCATTTTCTGTGAATATGGACATGATTATTATTATTGTTATTATTATTATTATTATTATTATTGTTGTTGTTGTTGTTGTTGTTGTTGTAGCAGTTAGCATTAAGTTGCTCATCTCGAATAGAGACTGAATAAGTTCAATACAGCCACCATCAAGCTGATGCCCAAATTTCATATATCCACCTACACAATTTAGCTCCTCCCATTGACACAGAGATCATAAGGAGTGTTTTAGCCTCTGACACATTTCGAATGAGGTCCTGTAAAGCTAATCAGAGCAGAATTACAAAGAATTACATAGATTTCGGTATATAATTCTACTTAATCACCACAAATCCCATCCCAATCCCTGAATTCAGTTCCATGGCCAATCACCCAGACATGCAGACAGCTTCTAACTAAAGTGGAGGCGATTCTGAACGACAGCAACTCGGCCGCAAAATGGTAGGCCATGTAAAATGACAGAGCAGCATCAGCAGACATAGATGAGTGAGTTTGCTGTGGGAGAATTTGACTGGCCTGCACAGAGTCCTGACCTCAACCCGACAGAACAGCTTTTGGGAAGAATTAGAGTGGAGACTGCAGCCAGGCCTTCTCGTCCAACATCAGGTCTGACCTCACTAATGCACTTCTGGAAGAATGGTCAGAATTTCCATAAACACATTTCTAAACCTTGCGGGAAGCCTTCCCAGAAGAGTTGAAGCTGTAATAGCTGCGAAGGGTGTACCGACATCATATTAAACCCCATGGATTATAAATGAGATGTCACTCAAATTCATATGTGTGCAGACGAGTGAAAACCTTTGGCTGTATAGTGTATCATCAAAGAGTAAAGGCTGATTTGCAGAGACTCCTCACTCTCCAATACATGCCAGGAAAATACCCCTGCATAGCACAACAGAACCTTTAAACCCAAAAGCATTCATGTACTGCTCTTCCTGGAGTATACCACACACTCTCAGTCCCCTTAGGGACAGTTGCCATCCTGTCTTTCCCTATACAGTGCCTACTGTATATATGCCTTTCACCACAGTCTCCAGGCACATTAACAGATACCTCTCCCATAGATCTAAAGGCAGAAGGACTGCGGTTCTTATTGAAACACTGGTCAGCTGAGCTGGTGCCTGAAGCACCTGATCCGTGCCCGAATAATGAACCATCTTTCAAAGTCACTTAGATCTTTCGCTCCTGCAATATTAATTGAACCTGAAGTCGACCGGACCTGCTCAGCATACATGCTCTATAAAACATGCCACAGAGCTGGTGGTGGGGCAAAACTACTAGAGCTAGTTCCCCCAGTTTAGGCCATAAACACCGCGACCATAGAACACATACGGCAATGCAGTGTTTGTAACAATGTTTAACACAAACAGTATTGATTTGGAATTGAATATGTATTTTATGCATGCAATTACACTCACCATTGAAAGAATAGTTGCACCCAGAAGTAACTGTGGGAATGCACTGCTGTTTGAAAGAAAGATAAAGGTTATAAGTTTAGACTGATATGGGCCATATTTATAGAGCTACTCCTACAGAAGTAGTGTCTCTCAGTCATGTCATTGGCCCACAAACCAAGAAGTCTGTCTCTCAGAATAAATTGACTTACTTTTTGGCATTTTCTGTGAATATGGACTTGATTATTATTATTATTATTATTATTATTATTATAATTATTATTAATATTATTATCGTTGTTGTTGTTTTAGCAGTTAGCATTAAGTTGTTTATCTCAAATAGAGACTGAATAAGTTCAATACAGCCACCATCAAGCTGATGCCCAAATTTCACATATCTACCTACACAATTTAGCTCCTTCCATTGACACAGAGGTCATAATGAGTGTTTCAGATTTGGAATTGAATATGTATTGTATGTATGCAACTACACTCACCATCGAAATAATAGTAGCACCCAGAAGGAACTGTGGGAATGCACTGCTGTTTAAAAGAAAGATAAAGGTTATAAGTTTAGACTGATATGGGCCATATTTATAGAGCTACTCATACAGAAGTAGTGTCTCTCAGTCATGTCACTGGCCCACAAATATTGCTAACGCAACATGCTGGACATCTCGGCATGGAGTTGTGGAGGTTCCTAATAGTGTCCTGTGATAATCCATCCCATGCACCTTGAATATTCTCACACAGTTCCTGCAGATTTTGTGGTAGGGGGTGGAGGTGGAGTGACCCCAGGTCTCCTGGACATGTGATGTGTGACAACAAACCGTTGATTGCTGACCACGGTGCCTCCACACACGGATTCGTTGTTCGTCTTCACCAAGACACTGTCACAGAAGATGACCAATCTGAGTCACTCCATGACAGTCTGGCACGACATTGTTGCAGTCTATGGCCTCGTTGACGTGGAGTTAAGGGCAGTCATCATAACATGTCACATGTCCAGAACAGAATATTTAAGCTGCATTGGATGGATTATCACAAGACACCATTAGGAACCTCTACCACTCCATGTTGAGAGACACATTGGCAAGCATGGCGGCCCGACGCCATACTGAGAGACACTACTTCGCTATGTGTTGCTCATTAAATACTGACCATAACAATCTAAACTTATCATCATTTATTGTTCCTGGTCACCTTTACCTTCCTTCCCAACAGCACTGCATTGGTTAAGCTCCTAAACACATATCCAAAGGAACAGGAGGTAACCTGGCTGTATGTGTGTAGAAAGCATGGGAGTTGTTTTTCAGTTGGTTGTCTCTGAGGGTCCCTCTCCACAGAGAACATGGTAGTATGTACAGGGGTTGGACAATGAAACTGAAACACCTGTCATTTTAGTATGGGAGGTCTCATGGCTAAATTGGACCAGCCTGGTGGCCAATCTTCATTAACTGCACATTGCACCAGTAAGAGCAGAGTGTGAAGGTTCAGTTAGCAGGTAAGAGCACAGTTCTGCTCAAAATACTGCAATGCACACAACATTATGGGTGACATACCAGAGTTCAAAAGAGGACACACTGTTGGTGCACGTCTTGCTGGCGCATCTGTGACCAAGACAGCAAGTCTTTGTGATGTATCAAGAGCCACGGTATCCAGGGTAATGTCAGCACACCACCAACTCTGGAACCTCCACCAGCATCACGTAGTGACCTGGCCACTATCCTGCAAGAAGAATGGCTTAAACTCCCTCTGACCACTGTGCAGGACGCAGTATATGTCATTCCCAAGACGAACTGACGCTGTATTGGCCGCAAAAGGAGGCCCTCCACCATACTAATAAATGATTGTGGTCTAAAACCAGGTGTTTCAGTTTCATTGTCCAACCCCTGTACATCTCATATTGTGCCGTGGGACGGATTGGAAGCATCCATGTATGTTATGTTTTTCACCAACCTGTTCTTCTATAGAGAGTCACTCGGATTAATGAACATTCAGAATCATTCTACAGTTTTTTACGTTGTCCCATGGTATGGCACAAATACATACCCAAATCAGGGGTAATGTGACCTAGCCTCCACAAGATGGCAATCAAGTGAAGCAATGCTGAATTCTATTGTGTGCTTATTAGCAGTGGAGTATGACTGTTTGAATTATATTTGTCAGGATGACATGTGCTGATGTATTACATTCGATGTTTGCTTATGTATAAAAAAACAACATTATTTGTTTTCCCTCCCGGAGTGCCACATTTAGGAACACAGCAAATGAGCCATGAAGGCATACAGTCATTGCTCACAGTCATGATTCAGATAGGCTGCTTGTACTACAGCGAAGAAGGATTTCAGGTTTGAGTTACAGCTGTACCATGTACATTTACAATAAGAAGCGTTCTGCCCTCTGTAAATGAATATCCCAGCTGTTGTCAGTCTGATTTCTAACTGCTGCGCTGTTGTAATTTGATCCACATGCAATCATTCCTGTACTTAGTAAAGAACAGAAAACCAGTGGACTCAAACTGCAAGCTAGCAGGAAGCTGCCATAGCACTTAACCCACTGACCACTTCAGTAAGTACACCTACTAATATCTATGCTCATTGTCCACTTAATCAGCTCTATGTACCATTTGAATGCACTATGTAGTTCTACAGACTGTAGTTCATCTGTTTCTCTGCATACTTCTCTTTCCTTCAATGGTCAGGACCCCCACAGGACCACCACAGAGCAGGTATCATGTGGGTGGTGGCTCATTCTCTGCACTGCAGTTGTGCTGTTGTGAGTGGATCAGACACAGCAGTGCTGCTGGTGTATTCAAACACTGGGTCCACTCACTGTCCACTCTATTAGACACTCCTACCTTGCTGGTCCACCTTGTAGATGTACAGTCAGAGACGATAGCTCATCTGCTACTGCAGTTTTGTGTTGGTCATCCTTTAGTCACAGGGCACTGCCTACAGGACACTGCCCACAGGACGCTGCCCACAGGAACTGCCGGCTGGATAGTTTTGGTTAGTGGACTATTCTCAGTCCATCAGTGACACTGAGGTGTCAAGCAGCACTGCTGTGTCTGATCCATTCGCATCAGCACAACACACACTAACACACCACTGCAGTGCTGAGAATGATCCACTACCCACATAATCCCTTCACTGTGGTGGTCCTGTGGGGGTCCTGCTATCGTCTGCTGTAATCGATCATATGGTACAGATGCAGCATATGGACATTAGGCTGAAAAATGTTTTCAGTTTTCCTTTAATAGATCTTACTCTAATTGGGATAAAGGATGGCAAGTTCTCTCTCTTTTTCTTGGTCTGCCCCGTCTTCATTAACCAGCCTGGTGTGTCTGCTGGCTCTGCATGCCCTGAGGTGTTCAGTGGTGCTGCCCCATAGTCTGAAAATATGCAGTGGCAGGCTGACTGAGTCTAGGCCATACAATAAGACTACGAGGGCTGACATGTGCTCAACCAGATTGGTGGTGCTGGTGCTGGAATAGACTGGAAATAGACCACAAGTACGTAAATACATAGGAAACGACATGACAGGGTAATGAATGCCATTAACACACAGCTAAACCATACTACACTTTAGATTTACAGGGACAGCCCATATTATTTATTCAGTCAATGCCTCTGTGCACTAACAAACACCAGTACCATTAGTCATTAAGTGCTTAGTTCTCAGAGCACCAAGACCAAAGAAGGACTTGTTACTGAAGATGACCAGCTGCCATTCTGAGTCACTCTGTGACAGTCTGGCACGAAGCCATTGCAGCCTTTAGTGATGTTGACGTGGTGTTAAGGGGAGTCGCTGTAATGGTCTGCTGTTCCTGAGCCGTGCAACCATCTGCCAATGATACTGGCACTAACAGGATGACTGATGGAGGGCATCACTGTTCGCTGAGTGTTTGCAGTGATAGCTGTTTGGTTAGTCAGGTACAGTGATACGTGTGGCTGAGCGTGAAACTTGAACCGTTCGCATGTTTCGCGATCTCAAACCCATCCAACCACGTTTACTTCCTGTTGGTTGATTCCTTCTGTGTGCAACTATTTGTGAAACTCAAAATTGCATTTGCCACATATGTCACAGCCTCATTTCACTGATCACACTTATCTTGAAGTCTATGTTCCATGTGTTTAGGCTATCTGGTTTAGACAACATCACATTGCGTGGAAGAAATCTGCATCAATTTCACAGACTTTGTGACAAGAAATGGCCACATCCAGCTATAACTAGCTTCTCTTTGTTGGTATTAACACCTCCTGTGGGCTAAGTAGCATAGTTTGCACTCGTGTAGCTTTTGGCTTCATTGTTCACAAACAGAAGGTGCCCGAAATAAAGCTCCCATTTTCATTAGTAGTATTTTGCTCACATAATGAAAGAATGTGTTAGCATGCTGCTCGCTCTCCCTTGTAGACAGTTTCCTGGAATGGCTGACTGTCTAAGGGACGTATCAGGCAATCCCAACTTGTCATTGATCTTCTCAATCTGTCAATTGTCTTCTGCTTGATGAACACATCCACCCACACACACACACACACACCTACACACACACACACACACACACACACGCACACACACACACACACACAGACACAGACATATATGAGAGCAGGGCTGTGATGGGTATAAGCTAAGTGTCCTGCCCAGCCTTTTGAGGAAGAGCATGAGCGGGGGTTCTGGGTGACTGCTCCTGTCACTCACTTCATTTTCCACTCACTGCAGCAGCAACTGACCAGCTTTGCCCTTCAGTGTTACTTTTTAGAAATGAAGAAGTTTAGAACTAAAAGCACCATGAAATATAAAACATGCCCTCAAGATAACAAGATCAAACAATACAACTAATATGACCTGCTCTCTCTGTAAATGTATCAACTGCAGTACACTCAATTTGTTTAAACAGCATTAATAATAATAATAATAATAATAATAATAATAATAATAATGATTAAAATAATAATAATATTTACTATTTTAGTGACATCAACAATAACAAAACAACAACAACAATAATAATAACAATTATTATTATATATTATTATTAAAGCCCAACATTCACATTTTTTATATGATACCTACATTTTGTTGTACATGTTTAAATGTTGTTTATTGTAAAAATCAGTGCAGTGAATACAATATAGCATTAGCACTACAGAAACTACAGAACCAGTTGGTGTTTTTCTGTAGCGTCATAATTGTTTCTGTAGTAAGGTTTACATAAAGGTTTAGGGCCACTCAAATAAAACAAACGGTTTGGTTTAAAGGGTCAGTCTAGGAACACTGTGAACCATTCAGAAAACATCTTTAACCATCAAAATGAAGGTTTCTCTTATTTAGGGGCAATTAGGGCGTGAAGTTATGTGTCAGCTTATAAAATAACATTAGAGGAATCTTCGGTACCTCACCCTCTACACTGTAGATATATAAATAAGCTCAATAATATGTCACCTGTGGCTGAAGCGTATCTAAAAGTGTATAATTTGGCATAGACTGGACTAGTTTCTGAATGTAGGCCACATCAACATTCAGACACTCGTACATCAAAGAATTGGGCAGTTGGGCCAGATTTGATGGATATCTTTCCTGGGACAATTCTGAGGAGAATTTACTTGTACACTAGCCACCGCTAGTAGACCTGTATGACCATACACTTCCATACACCTGCAGATTCAGCTACTTCCTTTACACTATGGTCTTTGGCACGCACAAATACAGTCACTCCTTTTAGCCAATCATTAACATCTGCTCTGGAGCCGTTTACCACACATGGAATGAGACAGTCTCTGCACTGTAGCACCTCCTCTCAATCTATAAATCCTGTTACTCACACCCCACAGGTACTTATAACCTGATAGTCATTGTGCTATTGTGATATACAACCCTGGAAATAAATAAGAGACCACTCCAGTTTCTTCTTAAATCAGCATCTCCACATGTACAGCAGGTTCTTAGTGAGGAACAGACGGTTCGGTTCTAGCCTTACCAGCAGATACAGTGAGTGTGTGGTTCATAAGAACAAGGTCAAGCAGCAAACACACAGGACAACACAGCTACAGACTGGCAGAGGGCCAAATCCACTCTCTACTGACCGTGATGAGCGCCACCTCATTCCAATGTCCCTTAACCACCGTAAGATGACCTCAGGTGACCTACAGAGAGACTGGCGAGCGGTGGCTGGGGTGAAACGCACAGCGAGCATTGTTCTAAAAACAGGCTTCTGGAGGTCATTAGTGATTTTCTAAATAAACAGATGTAATACAATATCTGATCTGGAATGTGGGAGACATGTTTCCAGTAGTGCAGAGAATAAAACTGAATTGCGAAACACAAACCTAGAACCTTTGAATATTTGCTATTTGATATATACTGTAATAAAATACATCTCCTTTTTATATGGGCATCTTTCTCCTCTCTCTGTCCTCTCACATTCTAAAAAAATACATTTCATTATATTTCTTGTACATATAAAATCTAGCCAGTATGTTCCTACATGTTCCATTTTCATATTGGATTCTGACTCTCTGTTCTGTTCTGTTCTCTCTATCTCACATCCAGACACAGCATCAAGCATAGTGCTTCTTCTCTCATTCAGCACAAGAAGCACACCTCACGCTACATCGGCTTCTGCGAGGCAAAATAAGTTTTCACACTTGAGCGGAGGCACAGAACACACTGTTGCTTTTTCTAAACAGAATCCCAGACAAGGTGAGTTGGTTCTCCATATTGCACACTCCCATATAAGCCAGAACCAGAGAACGTGCCTGTAAGATAGATGAGAGATGGTTTGCACAGGGGGGATAGGAGGGGAGTGTGTGTGCGCATCAGCAGAGCATTAAAAAAGCAAGTGCATAAGCACTTTCTCAACACCTGTCAAACCTGCTCACCAAGTGCATCTGCTCTCCCAGGTGTGTTTCAGCTGTCAGTTATGGGCTTCCAAACTACCTGGCACAGCAGAAAACTTACCCCACACTCCGGCTATCTCAGAGATGAGACGGCTTGTCTGGTAGCCATTTCTGCTCGAGCATGCTTCATCCGCTTTTCCCGTTTCTCTCACTTTGACAGCCCACACTCTTCATGCTTGTGCTATTAATGGCAGTCAACACCTGTAGATTTCAAATTTCTGCTAAACGCTGAAAAAGAGGATATCTAGCACAGCATCTAGTGAAAGCTTCTTAGATGTGGGCAATATATCAAGTGTTGAAGCATACTAGTGATGGTATGATACCACTTTCGGTTTTGCAATACTGATATTGAAGCCTCGAGTATCAGCCAATACCGATCAGATGCTGTGCTTTAAAAACTATTAGCTTTAAATGCCAAATAAAAATATACATTTTTATATTAATAAATATTAAAGTGTATTTACAATGGAATAGTTGAATTGGGAATGTTTGGTACACAGAACAGACATACTGTGAAGCTCAAAGAAGGAAAAGTTGTTCCTTCTTCCAATACAAATTCCACAAAAGAGGACAGTGACACAGGTCCTAAACTGTTACATCACAGTCTTAATATTTATGTATGAATAAAACTATTTAAGGTTTAAACACAAAATTCACAAAACAAGCTGTTGAATAGTAAGTCAACAAGAGCTTCCACAAGATTTAACGTTGTTAGTTTGTATAATATGGTAGCAGCTGCACTCAGCGTTTGACACTGAAGAGACTGAAGAGTGGAGCAGTGCCACCTTCATTAGCATCACAACCCCAACAGCAGCCTGTAAGTAGCAGCCATGCTGTGTGATTGTATTACTGTTTGCTGTGTACAGCAGCTCATCTTAAACTCATGATGAGTTTCACAGTAAGGACCCCCCCCACTTAATATACTGTGTGTTGATTTCCAAAGCCTATAGCCAGTATAGATATACATAACCATCATTACCATAGTCTGAGGATTGAGATCCAAATCACAGGGTATTCAGTGTAAAACCACATCTGGACATTTTGATGATAAGTCACTTGATAATGCCATTTAATACTGAGCCCTTTAATACTGATGCACCAAAGTATACACATTGTACACAGTACACCTAATGTTGGAGAAGTAAAACAACTTTTATGACTGGAGGAAAACTCTTCTGGCTGGTTGTCGAGGGAAAGCTTGAAATGTAACATACCTGAGGTCTGTACACCATGAACCCTTATCCCTACAAGATATAAGGGCCTTAAAGTGAGTTCTATATTATGTGTATGGGTGTGTGTGTTTACGTTAACTTGGAGAGCCTCAGAGGGTGGACAGTTTACCTGTGGTCCACTTCACCTACTCTGTCCACTGGCTTGTACTCCAGGTTGGCCCTCCTGGGTCCGCACAGGTATAATGTTCGTGCAGTCTGATTTGTTGGTGGTGAAAATACAAACATACTGCATTTGCTGGGAGGGGGTGTTGGGTGCTGACAAACTGAGACTGAAGAAAGAACCAGGAACACAATCAAATACAAGAGCACATTGGTGAACCATTTCATTAGCCACAGGTAAGTGACATCACCTGGACTCTTTTGGAATAGCAAAGTCTGAAGGTCGGTAACCTGGGTCAAAAAAGTGAAAAAAGTCAAACTCCTCCCCAGGTACATATACCTTTACTTATACTTTCAGCAAAATTGCCTACATGTCTTGCTTATCTTGTCTGGTCACTCCATAAATAGAATGCTATTTAAACAGAAACAGTGGTGTATTGAACACTGAAGCGTGGTGTGGTAGCCTACTAGCAGGTACCAACCACATACTTAATTTTAATAGATTAAGAAATTACTCAGATTTTTTATATGCAAATGAATTAGATTCATCCAACCTAAACCAGGACTCATTCAATTGCTTATTACAAATAAGAGTAATTTTTTGAGCTGCACTTTTTACAGCTAGATTTTATATTAAATAGGTTTAAAGCTACATGTTTCACATTTCTACATCCTATCAGCAGCATGTTTCAATAGAACCGTATACATATACCTTTATAAAGTTATTGCCAGAGTTTCACCAAATTTCCCTACATGAATGTACCTGAACAGCAGAAAAACAACTTTTATGACTGGAGGAAAACACTTCTGGCTAGTTGTCGAGGGGAAAGCTTGAAATGATACGTACCTGAGGCCTGTCCACAGCACGAACCATTATCCATACAAGACATAAGGGCGTTAAAGTGAGTTCTATATTATGTGTATGAGTGTATGAATGTGTGTTTACGTTAACTTGGAGAGCCTCAGAGGGTGGACAGTTTACCTGTGGTCCACTTCACCTACTCTGTCCACTGGCTTGTACTCCAGGTTGGCCCTCCTGGACCAGCACAGATATAATGTTCGTGCAGTCTGATTTGTTGGTGGTGAAAATACAAACATACTGCATTTGCCGGGCGAGGGTGTTGGGCGCTGACAAACTGAGACTGAAGAAAGAACCAGGAAAAATATTAATTACAAGAGCCCATTGGTGAACCTTTTCATTAGCCACAGGTAGGTGACATCACCTGGACTCCCTTGGAAAAGTCTGTAACCAATGACTTTGAACTTTGAACATTGTTTTGACTTCAGGATGTTACTTGTATTTCTAACAAATAAACGTCTGCACTTGTTGGGATGTACTTGACACGACTTTGACTTGTGCCTACCAGACTTTCTGTAAATGTCTCTGTTTTTGCAACTTTATACAAACTCACTTCTCTCCTGGAAAGAAATCTACTTTACTATTGACTTACAGCACAGGTGAGAAATACAGAGCACTTACTCTGAGAATACTGCTTCATGATGTATGCCACTAAATAAGTAATGAAAACATAACTTCAGGGTTTATATTAGTTATCTAACCATAAAAAAGTTTTGTTTTTTCTCTCAGAATGCCTACTGACAGGAATCCTTGTATGTTGTCTGCTGTCGATACCTCCAATCCACTCTGTCTTCTAGTTTTGTGATCAAGGTTATAGCAAAGAGATTTGAGCACTTAAAGAGGGTGTTTGTAATTCTGTGCACACACTCATGGTTGCTGCGCCTGAACCCCCAACAACCTCCCCTACCCCCTCCCCCCCAAGTGCTGTGAAACAGGTGAGATGTGGCGCAGACGGTGAAGCAGGCGGCGTATCGACTGTTTCTCTCCTCAGCAGAATGTGTCTGGACCTGATAGCGCACCTGAGAGACAGCGCAGGCTAAAGACTGAATCAATATCAGCGCTGCGGTGGTCCGTGGCCCACAGCATAGACCCTCTCTAGAGGTCAGCCGCAGGGCTTCACACTGAGTTCTGCAGGTTAAAAATAACGTACAATCAACAGCAGCACTCAATCCCCCTCTACCGTAAACCAATCTCCGAACATCTGCCACACAGGCCCGTGAACAGCGAATATGTGAGATTGTTCATTAACATGTCAGCAGAAAATTGAAAGCTTTCGTAGATTATAAAAGCCCCCTGTGCTGCCCTCAGAAGGGTTGAGCTGTGCTCCACTCACATGAAAATGAGCTTCTGAATACTCGCAGCAGGCCTCAACCCACTGATCTTTGCCATTGATAATTATGGACAAGCTGCTGATTACACCTGTCTGCTTAAATCCCATCTCCGATGTGCTGCCTGCAGAAATAAGGGAGTAAAAAAAGGAAAAATGACAAAAAACATCTGGGTTTGATGATGCTGCTGTTCAAAGCGAGACAGCTAAATTGACTGTGCCATAGCCCTTAATTAAAACCATCATTAACGAAGACCAGCCTGTACTTGACCTTTAGAAAGCGCGCAAGGCTTGTTTTTCCGACCATGCGTTTTGTTCAGTTACCCGCTCGCATGAAAATCGCAGGTGCGATGGCAACACACTCACAGCTATTTGCCACATCCAGACTTCAGAAAGAAGCTACCTAGGACATTCAGTTTGGGCACATGGTTCATGATCCAGTCACAGAAACATGGAGAGGTTTTCACTTCCTGCTAGGCTGTGGTTGCTATGGGAGAAACGAGGTACGAATAAATAACAGACAGAGGAGTGTGTGTTCGTATGACTGTGGATTACAGTTTGGAGATCTGCCTGAAGTGAGTGCCTGCAGTTTGGAGGCTGTAGGTTAAACGTTTGGGTTTAGGGTTTGGGTAGGAATGTGAGGATAAAGTGAGGGATGGAAAAAAATGACATACAGAAGAGTGCGGGTCAGACCAACATTGAATTTGTGCTCGGGGTCTGCCATAAGACAGTGTATATGAAACAGTGCCTGTCGGTCAAGCAGAAGCACCCAAGATAGACATGTATTTTACCGCCCCATTCATTATTAACAGGATTTTCCGAAAGCCGTAGGTTGGATCAAAAACTGAATACAAGTGCATCATTCCTGATCAGGCTGAGTTCAGAGTTGGAACAGTGATGTTACCTTTAGTGAATAAAAATTTCTTGACCATGAAGAAAAAGAAAAAGAAGTTGAAGAAGAAGATGGAACGGCCAGTAGACCAGAGTCAGAGGGCCTTAGCTTGGGTGATGGGGTGTAAGGACGTAAAGAAGCAGACAGAAGTGCGTCCATGCAATGCTATAACGATCTGCACCAGGATTTTATACCGTTTAATAACTGGTAGCCAGGATAGCTGATGAAGGCAGAGGGGATAGTAGTAGCTAGACAGTAGTAGATAGTAGTAAAACTCTGCTAGCATAGATTTGAATGTACTGCAGAGGTCATAGGGTTTTAGAGAGTAAAGCATAAAACACAGAATAGAGAATACACAGTAGTACACTAGATCATATATGAGAGAGGTTAACTACATTACATCCATTAAGATTAACATATTGTAAGGGAAAAGGTGCGGTGCAGGAGCCAGACCCGGGAAAAGGCACTGGTCCCGGGACTCTCTAAAGACACACGCCCAGGACACACTCCATGCGGGGTAGAAGTGGTGTTTATTGGCCCAAGCAACCACACATCTCACCATTACTGTCCGGAGTAACTTAGAAGCAGCTGCATGAGACGGGAGACTAGGCTACAACTAGCTCCTTTGTCCCACGCAGAGAGCTACAGCTCAGCGCACATGCACAATAGTCAAGAGCACGTAATCAACCGTTACAATATACCATTCAGGTCTTGTAAAATCTCACCTGTTGGGTTTGAATTAAGGGTCCTTTATTTAACATCTATAATTCAATACTACCTCACTCATTTTACATGTAGGTACTAACTAATAAACCCAAGAATGTGGATTTATTAAGTGTTCACAGTGCCTACTTTAAGTGCATATTAAAAGTGTTTGTATGACACTAAGCTTGAGGGGTAGTTGCACCCAGAAGGAGGTGTGGGATTGCAGTGCTATTGGGAAGGAAGATAAAGGTTACCAGGAACAATCAATGCTGTTAAATTAAGACTGATATGGGCAATATTTATTGAGCTACACAAACAGAAGTAGTGCTTCTCAGCTAATGCAGCATGCAGATGTCTAATGTTGTTGTATGATAATACATATTATGCAGCTTGAATATTCTCACACAGTTCTTTGAGCTTTAGGGGTGGAGGTGGAGTAGGGGTGGTGTGACACCAGGTCTTCTGGACGTGTGATGCGTGATGACAAACCGTTCATCTTGGTGCTGACCACGGTGCCTCCACACACGGATTTCATGGTCTTCTCCACCAAGAAGCCATACTCACCACTAAAGGTGAATTGTTGCCATTGTGAGTCTCTCCATGTCAGTCTGGCATGACACCATTGCAGTTTAGCAATGTTGATGTGGCATTAAGGTCAAACATCATAATGGCCTGCACGCTTGTGTAGTGCAGTCATCTGCCATTGGTAACGGAATGCAGGGCATCTCTGCTTACTAAACGAGGGGTCACTACTCGCTGAACATCCACAACTGTGCCTGTATGTTGATCAGGTGTATCGAAAAAGCCTGTTTGGCTTATGTCACATGTTCGGCTGAGCGCGAAACTTGAACCCTTCGCCTGTGTTACGATGTCAAACCTACCCACCACGTTTCATTCGTGTTGGTTAATTCCTTCTGGGTGAAACTAGTTTTTGTTGGTTGATTAATAGCTCTCTGTCTAACACCCCTTGCTCTATTTGACAGCAACAGAACAAAAAGAGACAGGGACAAACAGAAATATGGACAGACAGATGGACAAACAAATGTACGGGTGCACAAAGAAACAGATGGACAGATGTACAGATGGTCTGATAAACAAACAAAGCGATGGGCAAAGGAACTCACAAGTGAATGGATGAATAGATGGACAGACAGACATGGGAACAAACAAACAGATGGACCAAAAGAATGCACAAACAAATGCACAGATGAACAGAGGCACAAACCAATGGACAAACAGATGAATTGACAGACGGTGGGATGCACAAAGGCACAGATGAACAGAATGTAAACTGATAAACAAATGAGCAAACACATGGAGGAGGCGACACATGAACGAAGGGACGGACAAACCAACAATGGTACTGTATTGCTAAACTAATGCCTGGACCACAGGCAGCTACAGACAGGGAATCTATTCTGCTAGCTTGGGTTTATGCTGGGTTAGCTTTAGCTCCTTAAGGATATTTCTGGAGATGAGTAGACAACAATATCCTTCACTCTGTAGGAGGCAAAGGTAGGCAGCTGCCCCCTGACCCAAGAGCAGATAAACTCTACATGTTAATGTTCAATAATCTATTCTGATGTTTCATATACGACAGAAACCAGCTGCTGTTGCTGAACGTTGCAGGGCTGTTCTGTATTTTAAATGTAGCCCCACCTTTTAGCTATGATCATAATGCCCTACTCCATCTTGTTACATGACAACTGCAGAGGAGGTTCTTCAGTGGGATTTTCTGAGAAGCAAATTAAAGTTATCCAACTGCAGCAGAGAAACACAAAAACACAACAGCAAGAGAGAGTTCAGATCCAATAACACCAAGCCTTCAGGATGTCTACACTGGAAACGCCAAATGCATGTGTCAAGCTGAAAGGTAAACAAACCACAGACCTATCAGTAAACAGCTCAGGACTTAAAGGCTGAAAAGAGCGAGTGTCATCGCTTGGCCGTTTTGTTGGGCATCTTAGTTTTATCTTCTCCTAACTTGTATTTGCTATGTGTACTGTGCTAAGCATCCCTGTCAATCAGCCACACAAAACCTGCTGTATCCATATCCTCCAAATCCTTTCCTTTCTGTTTAAATCCTTAAAGTCCCTGAAATATCAATCAATCAACCTTTATTTTCACTCAGAAATGTAGTCGAGCATTCTCGACATCTTAAGGGATGGAAAAAGAAATATAAATGGATTTTAATCTGGAAAGCTGAATTAAAAGAGAGACCATATTGGACAAACTGATAATAAGATTAAACTAGGTGATTAAAGGACTAAGAGAACAATTAACATGAATTAATAAATAAAGAATTAAGAAAATTAATATATTCAATTAATTTATAAGGCAAACCAAAATGAAAACTTTTATAAATTAATTATAAAACAAAATAGCCAATTTTGGGAAAATAAGTGTAACAGTGAAGTACTAATACTAAGTACTAAAATTTAATACAAACAAATAATGATTTCAAATAAGAATAATATGAATAATGAATGAAGAGACAAATTAAAGAATAAGATAACTACAATAAAAATGTGTATGATCAACTAATAAGTAATAGCACAGTTACAGGCAGATTGGAGGTGGTTTATATGTACTGTAAAGAGACGTACACACCCTCCGTTTTCCCACATCTTGAAATCATTTCTCCACTCCCATGAAGAGTTTCCTCAGAACACTGCAACAACATTATCTCACAGCATTCTTAGACATTAGTGGGGACATTAGAATCCATCATAAGAGATGACAATAACAGCATCACCTTCTGACAGTGCAGTAAAGTGACAATGTGACAGTGTAGTGTGTATGCCGGGCCAGTGTCTATAGACATCTACAGTTATTATAATGTGAGTGTTCAAGTCTTGTTTGTGTTTACTTACTCCACTTGCTGTTAGGACATGGTGAACCGGAGAGGAAAGCCACGTTACTCTGTATTTCTACATGCATCATCAGACAAACCGACAGGAATGAGGGTAGGCTTGATATTGTAAGACATTAGCACAGACTGTATACCTTGGCCGCATTGATTGTACATGGTTTATTACCTCTAAAGATCCATCAGTGATCTTACATAGTATGAATCTTAAAACATAATACTGGTGCTACTTTAAAATAAGGCTAATAAGGCTGCCCTTATAAAGAGTGTGTAAAATGTGTTTGTGAATGGTTATTAGTAAAGTCATAAACTGACCCACACTCCTCTATGTGTGTTTTATTCGTCCCTCCTTTCTCCCATAGCAACCACAGCCTAGCAGGAAGTGGGAACCATTTAAGCTGTGCAACCATTCTTCCTTTTCTTTCAGGAAATCCATGTCTTTTAGTTTCTGTTGTAATAGATTTTAAATATTTTAAAGTGTTTATGATTGAATTAGTAAACATTAATAAACTCATTTGAAATCATTTAGTTCTGTTCTAAAATTACACCAAATGTAGCTCATTAATGGTTATTAGTTAGGTCATGGCCACATTACAAAGTGTTAATAAGCCTTTATAACACATTAATAACTGGTTCTGTGCTGGGACTAGACTCCTTAACACCACTGGCAGAGAGGAGAGCCCTCAACAAGCTGCTGAACGTCATGGACAATGTTTACCATCGTCTACACAGCACGATCATCAGGCAGAGGAGCTCATTCAGTGGCAGACTGCTGTCCCAGTCCTGCTCCACAGACAGACTCAGGAAGTCTTTTGTCCCTCAGGCCATAAGACTGTTCAACTCCTCTCAGTACAGCAAGTGGAAAAACTGTGACACTCTTTCATTCCGGTCACTCCAATGGACACGCCCCCATCTCTGCACACACTCCCCCCCAACGGACACACCCCCATCTATGCACACACTCCCTCCTAAATGCCCTATTTCTATTTATATTGTATTATTCTACTCCATTCTGTACTGTTTACACATTTTGCACTGATATATTATTTATATTACTGAGTACTTGCACTGTCTGTATGGCTGACAACAGCCATCTTCTTAATTTGCTCAGCAAATGGTTTACCACTACCTCCATTTATACTTTACACAGACACTAAGGACTCTTATACTTTCATACTTTATATTGTATCTCTGTCTCTATCTGTACAACTCTATCTTGTGCTTCTGTTGTTACTTCTGTATAGTTTGTATATCTGCTACTGGATGCCTTGAATTTCCCTCTGGGATCAATAAAGTATCTATCTATCTAATAAAAGGAGTAAACATGAACTGTTCTGGCTAATAAATATTAATATGTATTGAAGCAGACAGGTTTAATAGTGACTGATGGAAAAGACAGTACGATCAGTAAACATCCAAATCTGAGCTTTAAGAGTCTAGGAGTTCACTGTTGTTCTAGAAGCAGGCGACTGTTGCCCTGCTTATATATGTGCTGTAATTGCTTAGGCCTATCAGGGATTATAAAGTGTTTATGATGTAATTAATAAGCTCATTTTAAACCCTTTATAAACCCTTTATAAAGGTAGTCTTGTTGTAAGGTGGTACCACAGTATTTGATATGTAGGTCTCTATGACAGGACTGTAAAAAACTGCTTGCATATAACAAAAAGATACATTTGCCCTGTAATAGTAAGATGATGGTGGAAGATTGCTGGGTACATTAGGTGAAGCCAAGACAGGGAAATATGACACAGTTCAGAGATAAAAATGAGGCTTTTCCGTGAGATCCATAATAAAGCACCCTCATGCATTTTCAGCCCTTTTTGGTATTGATTAAGCCCTCAAGCAAGGAATAGTTTCTCCCTTTTTCTGTTCAATGGAAGTTCCTACGCCCGCTGTTGAGACTAATGATGAGATCCCATTCCGGTGGGGGTGGAGGGGGGGGCTCTTCATCTTTGAAGAAATAGCCAGGGAAGATGAATAAACTGATGATTGAACTTGACATTTCCTTTTGACTGTGTAGCGCTCTACTGTTACTTAGGGAGCAGTTCGTCAAAAAATACAGGAAAGAGGACACATTTGAGCGAGACTTGTGATGACGCCCAAGCTGTAGCCAGAGCTACTGGGATTTTGATTCTTCTAGGTCGGTTTAGGCCCAATTCATTCGCCCTAGATAACATAAACCAAGCAATATAATCATAGTAAACATGCTTCAGTGATGTGCATATATTTTCCTTTCTAATGTGTTTAGATATTGCCATGGAAGTGCATGCTGAATACCCCCAATTCCAAATTCAATTTCATGCTCCTGTAACTGAGAAATTAATACGTATCATTTCAAATCACTGAGCCAAATTGGTCCATCTGTAATGTGTGTCTTGTTTGTGAAATGCAGTGGTCCCTTTCTGAACAAATAACCCAAAGACGAGTCTCGGGTGGTTAATAACACTTGCCTTCTGCAAGCGCCGATAAGGACATTAGGCAAGTCTTGACCAGACCGTCTCGGCACAGCTTGACAGGAAATTGACATCTCTCGCATGAAAACCGCTGTACTGTTTGTGTGCTTGACCACGTTCGACTATAGATTCACCTTCACCGTCGCCATCCCTTTCCAAAGAAAATGGAAGCTGCAGCTGTGCTGTGTGAATTCAAGGTTTTCGGGGAGTGCAATCAGAAAGAGGCTGGCCCCTCACGGAGCTCAGCAGGGGCAGTGTATGCCTCTGTCGCTCTCCCACACAATCTCTGCCTTTTCTCTCTCCCTCAATAGCCTCCCTGCCATCCCATTTCCCTCTGCCAGCATCGATTACACAAAGACCCTTTGAAGAGTCTAACTGGGCAACCGTCATGATCGCATTCTACACCATCAAAAAGGAATTTGGCAGTATGACCTGACAGGAAAAAAAAGAGAAAAGGAAAGTCAGGGAGCGAGTGACTCAGAAAGGGATGGGAACTGTACATCTGCACTCTTGGTAGTGTGAACCTCATGGACGTCCATCAAACTACAAACCTTTCTGCAAATTCTGGCACACGATGATGGGTATTGACCGCTAGCCTTCAGTGACCTCTGAAAACCTTCTTCTGCCATCGTCAACGCAGACTAGCCTATCAAAACTCCTGGAAGATCAATCTACGGAGAGATATGGGCTAATATGTCCCTGTGACTGATGTCGACACGCAAGCCTTTCCTCTGATAGACAAAGTGAAGAAAATCAATAAGCAATTTTGTCCTCGAATCCTCACTGGATCCAGGAAAATCTATTCTCTCCCCTCTTTTCACCCTAACTTCACAATGCCTGTTTTAGTGAGGAGGGAGAAGGCATTAAAATCATTCAGGAGTCCGGCAGAGAGGTCCGTTAATCACCAAGCTTGTGATGCTTTGGCAAAACTTCACTTCTAAAACAAGAAGCCAGACTCAAGTTCCCTCAATGAAGCGCATTTTGATTAGCTATGTTCAGTTTACCAAGCACCGCTGGTAGATTTGATATGGGTAAGCATTAGTTATTCAAAATAACACCGATCTTTTAGTAATATGCATTAAATCTGATGCTAAAACAAGTATATGCTGACAGAGATATACAAACATATTACATACAGAGTATACTTAAATAAATACAACCCTAAATACTGTGGTGCTGGTGTAGAGTCAGAAGACATAGGAAATTTACCGCTTTAGACAAAATCCCTTGACAGCAGTGGCAACCACCGCCTAGTGCTACTAAGCAGCCAGAATAGCAGGAAGATCACCAGTATCTATACAACGACATAGCGACTGGTGCCAACACTGTGACACATCACCACTAAACACTCCCAGCCCAGCATAGAATAGCCCATGCAACACATCAGCGCATATTTAAGCAAACTATCCCAATCCACGTTTATGATGGTCAATAAGGAGACTGCATTTGGGTGTGGTTAAAGGCCATAGTGTGAAAGAAGTAGCGGAATGGGCAGGTGTATGGAAGTGTATGGTTGTATGGCTCTACCAGGTTTCACAAAAATCCCATTCTACACAGTCTACTCATCAGATTTGTGTCAGGGAAGGCATCCACCAACTCTTACCCAACTTGAATATGGTGGAGACCTCCCTAATTGATCTAAATGACCTTTTCTCCTCTATGGGTATGAGCACTGGGCTGGGGTTGCCAGGTAATGTTCTATTTGCTCTATATGTCTGTGTATTAATCTCTAGGTACCAGCACTGCCCCCCTGTTCGGGCAGTGTCTGAGCTCGTGGTGAGTTTTAGGCTCTAAACTTCCTACTAGCTGGAATATTATCCAATGGAACACTAAGCACGGTTGGAAGTCGCTCTAGATAAGAGCATCTGCTAAATGCCTTAAATGTAAATGTAAACTGTAATCCACAGCCATACTTACCTATACTCCTTTATGTGTCATTTATTCATCCCCCAATCCTCCCAAAGTTCTCCTGGCAACCATACAGATGGGTATGTGCACACCATGAAAAACAAATGTCGGGCTACAAGTGACCACCCTGCTTCCTAGCTGTTCCTTAGCCAATGCTACGCAGCGGTTCTCCCCTGTTGTGCTTAGTAAAAGAGCTTTGGCTTATTCTATACAGAGGCCACAATGTTTTTAGCCACTGTAGATAAAACACAGACATTTGAAGTTTGTAAAAGACACTGCAGGTTTTATCCGAAGCTGTAACAGACTTATTAACATATATATCCTTATAATAGTTTAATAAAGGTCTGACATAGACCTGCCTCATTTATACTTCTAACATCTGACTGAAATGTATTGAGCAAGCTACCACCAGAAGGTCTAGAGGGAAATTGCTCACGAAATTGGTCCAAATGAAATTAAATTCTTAGTATGACAGTATGACTCTGCTGTCCGTTCTTATTTAGGTTAGTGGATAACCTCATTGAGGCTTCAGTACAGCTTCTGAAGGGCTAGCCAACTGAAGCACTTGCATGGCCATAACTTTTCATTGCATGTTTTAAGAATTTAGCTCTTTTGCTCCCAGCAAAAAAAATAAATAAGGATAATACTATTACAGAGTTTAAATAAAAAAGTCCCATAGTTAAAGTAAATATAACAGAAGTATAAAAGTATATACAATGATATTTTTTAGTTCCCAGGCATTTAAAAAGGCCTCAGTAGCTATGGTCAGACTGGTCTTGGTGACGCAGTCTGATTGCAGTGCTGTATTGACCTCAGTCACCTGGGCAGTGACTGCTTTTCTCTTTATCCTTACAAATCATCTACAAACAGCACTGTTCACTGATGTCTTTCCCCTGGATCAAAATGCAGACGCCACTTAAGTCACTGTGACTGAGGCTCATGACGTCTGTGCCCCAGCAATGAACCCCCTTTCAAAAACATTTAGATCTTTTCCTATTTCCATCTAGATCCCAGATCTGCTTAGCATTTTATCCATGCCACAGAGCATGGAGGTTAATTGCTTAATTGTAACATGCCGTCCACCTGTCTAGAACCATGTGTACTCGTTATGTTCACTCCACTCACCACCAGCCAAAAGTTTAGACATGACTACTCATAGAAGGTTTCCTTATGTTTAGCTTAATAATGCTTTACTTCAGAATTAAAGTGCAGACATCAAACTACACTCGTCATAAATAGAGCAGTTGCATCTAGAAGGAAGTGTCAAACTGCAGTGCTATTGGGAAAGAAGATTAGGTAAATATGATAAAATAAATTAAGTTTTCAGTTTTCAATTAATAAATTCAGACTGATATGGACAATATTTATTGAGCTACACATACAGAAGTAGTGTCTTTCAGCACAGGGTCAGGCTGCCATGTTTGCTAAAGCGAAATGCCAGACTTCTCTTCGGGACTCGTCACTGATGATGACTCATTCCATGAGAGTCTGGCATGACACCATTGCAGTTTTTGATGGCGCTTGTTGTTGTAGCAGTATGTATGCATGTAGCCCTGCATTGTGCAGTTATCTGCCAGTGGTGCTGGTACTAACAGAATGACTGATGGCGGGCACCACTTCTCGCTGAATGTCCACAGTCGTGGCTGATGGGTCAATCAGGTACAGCGATAATCATTAATTCATGTAAATCGTTCAGATGTCTCAATGTCAAACCTACCTATCAAGTTTTATTCCTGTTGGCTGATTCCCAGGTACAACTATTCTTTTAACCCATAAGAGCCCAGACCCATTTCCCCTTAATGGAAAATAATGAAGGGTCAGTTATAAGATAATAAAAGATCAGTCTTATTGTGACAAAGAGGTCACATGGTGTCTTCTGTAAGTATTATAGGGTCATAATACTGGTAGCATATGTCACAACAACAACGATTTAATTTCAACTGGTATTCCATGGCGTCAGAATGGGTATATGTAATATAGAATATGGGTATATGCAATATAGAATATGGGTATATGTAATATAGAATATGGGTATATGTAATATAGAATATGGGTATATGCAATATAGAATATGGGTATATGTAATATAGAATATGGGTATATGTAATATAGAATATGGGTATATGCAATATAGAAAATGGGTATATGTAATATAGGATAGGGGTATCCTAAAGGTACAAAACCAATCACATCGCCATTTTCTAAATGAGGTCATATATTCACCAGCTGTCATGTGACTGCATCCAGGATGTTCGGTATAGGTCACTGAGGGACTCCATGTGTGCAGGTGAAGGATAAAGCTGTATAAAGAACTTTACAGACTTTAAAAAGGCTTGTGACACATATGTCACTGTGGGCTCTTATGGGTTAATGATGATTATAAAATAGCATGAATGAAATTAGGCAGTCACTTTAAAATACTTTAAATATATATATATCTGCTTTCTAAACCTTCAGTGGGGGTTAAAAAATCAAGATTTCTTTCTAAGCAATTTTGGACTTTTGGTTCTTCCATCATGAATATTCATTTCAATTGAAAGAGTAGTTATAGCTTTAAACTGTGGAAAGACTTGTTTGCACAACAAAATCTATATTGTTTCAGACTCTCATCAGTTGGAACTGTTAAGTGTAAGCCTGTAGAGTGTTTAAGATAACCAACACCATCCATTTAGTTTTGACTGGTAGTGTATATATATATATATATATATATACACTATATACATATATATAATTACGCTATATACACTGTATATAACATACTAACATACGATGTTGTATATACAATGTTGACTTCAGTAAAAAGAATCTTACATCTATGGCGTATGATTCTTACAGATGTATTGAGAAAGAAATAGAGAGAGGTAAAAAGGGAGAAAAGGAGAAAGGGTGTAGAGAGAGAGAGAGAGAGAGAGAGAGAGAGAGAGAGAGAGAGAACAAATATAGTGGCATTGCCGGATTTTCAGAGTACCCCATGACAACAGGCGTGGGTTTTCATTTGGCTTTGAACTGTAGAGTCCCGATCCCCTAATTTGCTTTAAAGAACTCATCATCAGAGAATAAGTGATGCGGCTGTGGACGCTCTCAGTGCCTCGAGAGGGTCATTTCTGCTCGCAATATGCATGATTGCAATTTTACCATTTACTCTGCCGCATGAAGTATCACTGGAGAACATAATGGGCTTCCGAGGAGATGAGCCCATCTAGCAGGAGTTATCAGGGCGTGATTATTCTGAGTTATCTTTCAGACAGGCGCATGCTGGCCCCGAGGCCTTCCATATTGTTCCAGCCAACCAGCTGAGGGCTCATGTACTGACCGTGAGACCGACACCAAGAGATTCAATTCTGCCAGAGCCCACAGGCCTGTAAAGAGATGTCTTTCTGCTTTTGTTAGCAGCAAACATTCTGATTGCTTTTCAAATGCATTCTGTGCTATAGTCTTACTGTCCCCACGAATGCTGCTGCCAGAGATTTGTTCAGCAGATAGCGGCAATGTTTAACAATAGAGCTATGCATCTCCCTTAAACAATGCTGTATGGATTCAGGTGCATGGTTTACAGTTCAATAGAAAAATGATACAGTTAAAGTAATGGTTCACTATGCTTTAATTCACTGCAGGTGTGATTCAGTTCATTCATTGTCCAGAATCGTATCTCTTTAATACACTCAAAATCAGAAAAAAGTTGTTGGACAAATAGCTGCACCCAGAAGGAATCAACTGACAGAAATGAAACATGGTGGGTAGCTTTGATATTGTGAGACATGCGAAGGATTCAAGTTTCACACCCAGCCGTGCATGTGATGTAGGCAAGAACAGGCCTTATCGCTGTACCTGACTGACCCAACAGCTACGATTGCGGATATTCAGCGAGCACTAATAAGTCATCATGTTGGATGGCAGACAGCTGCACGACGCATGACTGCTCTTAAAACAATCTCAATAAAGACTGCAAAGGTGTCGTGCCAAACTGTCATGGAGTGACTCAGAATGGCAGCAGGTCATCTTCAGTGATGAATCCAGCTTTCGTCTTGGTGAAGACCAAGAGAAATGGTTCGTTGTCACATGTCCAGAAAGCCTGGTGTTACTCCACCTCCACCCCTCAACCTCTACAACTCCATGTTAGACTGGCGTGTTAAGACCAGCAAACCTGTTGGCCTCACACCATATTGAGAGACACTACTTCTGTATGTGTAGCTCAATCAATATTACCCATATCAGTCTCACTTTATCATTTATTGTTCCTGGCAACCTTTATCTTCCTTCCTTTCTACACTTTCTCCTGGGATCAACTATTCTTTTGACAGTGAAAGTACCTCACACCAGACTTTGGGAAGGAAATCTTTACTTTTGCTTTTTTGTGCTATGCATATTGCATGTGTTGCATGCATATCAGTCTACTAGGTGATTACCTGTGCTTGGAGAGACAGCACTTAACATTAATTCATTCAAAAATCTCTGATGATGACTATACTGATTTCCACCAGTGGTCCTATGAAATTTGACAAGACACAACAGCTGACTGGGCATAATATGCATGTCACTGTTTGTCTTCTGTTTCTAATACATTAACAGTAATCTATTTCACTTGAAATTCCTAAAGCATTCTTAAAATATGACTTTATGAAACAGGTATTTTGAGTGCAAATATTGTTCAGCAAATATTGCGTTCACAAACTGTTTGTTTCACTTAAAAGCCAAATACAGTAAAATATAAAGAAGACATTATGGTGTTTTGATGTCACCATTAGGGTTCAAAACATCTAAATACAAATTGCTCTACATAAGGGTGAGGGAAAATACATATAACTCAGTACAGTGCTATACCATTGCAACAGGGCTTCATTAAAACCTTATGAACACAGTAAATCAGAGACAGCAGTGCTGCTGGAGTTTAAGCACCTCAGAGTCACTGCAGGACTGAGAATCGTCCACCAACCAAAACTACTGAACCAATACCATCCTGTAGGCAGTGTCTTGTGAGTAGCATCCTGTGGGAACTGATGGAAGACTAGAGGTGACTAACACAAACTGTGCACCAGCTGGTGAGCTATCGTCTCTGTCTTTCTTCTGACCAGCAAGGTAGGAGTGTCTAATAGAGTGGACAGTGAGTGGACACAGTGTTTAAACACTCCAGTAGCACTGCTGTGTCTGATCCACTCACACCAGCACAGCACACTAACACACCACTACCACGTCAGTGTTACTGCAGTGCTGAAAATGACCCACCACCCACATTATACCTGCTCTGTGGTGGTCCTGTGGGGGTCCTGACCATTGACAAACGGGCTAAAAAGGGGTTAACAAAGTATGCAAAGAATCAGCTGAACTACAGTGTGTAACTGTAGAACTACAAAGTGCTCCTATGTGGTATGTGGAGCTAATAAAAAGGACAGGGAGTGTAAAAAAAAGGAGGTGTACCTCACGAAGTGGCCAGTGAGTGTATTCCGCCTGGCAGTTGTCATGAAAGGCTTGTGTACTTATCATGTAGCCTTATGACGCAGCCCTATAGTGAAACGTTACCCTAAAGTTTTGTTCTATTTGTTACTCTTTTATATACTTATAACATAAAGCCATTCTCAAAATATTTGTATACAACACTGCTAAGTCATCTGCTGATAAATTAGCGTATTAGCCTCTATGCTATCTACTGTACATTTACAGAGACTATAGAATATGAACCATAAACAATATATCATGTTATGAGCTTATATGTTTTTGAATATATACAGTGAGGAAAATAAGTATTTGAACACCCTGCAACTTTGCAAGTTCTCCCACTTAGAAATCATGCAGGGTTCTGAAATTTTCATCTTAGGTGCATGTCCACTGTGAGAGACATAATCTAAAAAAAAAAATCCGGAAATCACAATGTATGATTTTATAATAATTTATTTGTGTGTTTCTGCTGCAAATAAGTATTTGAACACCTGTGAAAATCAGTGTTAATATGTGGTACAGTAGTCTTTGTTTGCAATTACAGAGGTCCCGTAGTTTTTACCAGGTTTGCACACACTGCAGCAGGAATTCCTCCACACAGATCTTCTCCAGATCAGCCAGGTTTCTGGGCTGTCGCTGAGAAACACGGAGTTTGAGTGCCCTCCAAAGATTTTCTATAGGGTTTAGGTCTGGAGACTGACTAGGCCACTCCAGAACCTTGATATGCTTCTTACGGAGCCACTCCTTGGTTATCCTGGCTGTGTGCTTTGGGTCATTGTCATGTTGGAAGACCCAGCCACGACCCATCTTCAATGCTCTAACTGAGGGAAGGAGGTTGTTCCCCATATTTTCGCAATACATGGCCCCGGTCATCCTCTCCTTAATACAGTGCAGTCGTCCTGTCCCATGTGCAGAAAAACACCCCCAAAGCATGATGCTTCCACCCCCATGCTTCACAGTAGGGATGGTGTTTTTGGGATGGTACTCATCATTCATCTACGTGTGCTGATTTAAGCAGGGGAACCTTCCGTGCCATGCATGACTTTAAACTATGACGTCTTAGTGTATTACCCACAGTAACCTTGGAAACTGTGGTGCCAGCTCTCTTCAGGTCATTGACCAGCTCCTCCCGTGTAGTTCTGGGCTGATTCCTCACCTTTCTTAGAATCATTGATACGTCACAAGGTGAGATCTTGCATGGAGCCCCAGTCCGAGGGAGATTGACAGTCATGTTTAGCTTCTTCCATTTTCTAATAATTGCTCCAACAGTTGATCTTTTTTCACCAAGCTGCTTGGCAATTGCCCCGTAGTCCTTTCCAGCCTTGTGGAGGTCAATAATTTTGTCTCTGGTGTCTTTGGACAGCTCTTTGGTCTTAGCCATGTTAGTAGTGGGAGTCTTACTGATTGTGTGGGGTGGACAGGTGTCTTTATGCAGCTAACGACCTCAAACAGGTTAGAGTTTTTAGAGGAGGACTAACAGGTCTTTGAGGGCCAGAATTGTTGCTGATTGGCAGGTGTTCAAATACTTATTTGTAGCAGTAACACACAAATAAATTATTAAATAATCATACATAGTGATTTCCAGGGTTTTTTTAGATTCTGTCTCTCACAGTGGACATGCACCTAAGATGAAAATTTCAGACCCCTTCATGATTTCTAAGTGGGAGAACTTGCAAAGTCGCAGGGTGTTCAAATACTTATTTTCCTCACTGTATACAAGTATACAGTTTAATACAATATGGTCAGACTGTTGTAAAATATCATACATGCTAAATATTCAGGCTAGGATGACCCACTGCCATTCTGAGTCACTCCGTGAAACTCTAGTACGACACCATTGCAGACATGGTGTTAAGGGCTGCTGTGGTAATGGTTTGCGTGCATGTAGCTTGGCATCGTGCAGTCGCCTGTTAATGGTGCAGGTACTAAAAGGCTGAGTCATGAAGGGCATTGCTGTCCGCTATCGTGTCTTTTGGTCATTCAGGTACAGTGATAAGGCTCATTCTTGCTTATGTCATATGCAAGGCCGAGCGTGAAACTTTAACCATTGGCATGTCTCACAATGTCAAACCTACCCACCAATTTTCATTCCTGTCAGCTGATTCCTTCTTAGTGCAACTATTTTTTTGATGAGGAGTGTTTATACTGAGTGAATGAAGCAGTAGAGTCCACTGGACTGTGGTCAGATCACTGTCTCAGTAGCACAAGTCTGTGTAATAAGAATCCTAAATACACCTCACACTGTTTACACAACACAGGATGTCATTAAGATACGGGGTCCATTTGATGCCTTTCTGCTGACAGGTAATTGGCATTACACCAATTTAATTTAAAGATTTTTTTCCCCTCCTAAATCAGGCCTGTGCAAAATATGCATATCATGCAGCCGTGAGCTAATATAATATAAATGTTAATGAAGATTTGTGCAGTGAGCTCGGAAGATGAATAATTGTAATATAGCAAATCCACTTTAACTTT
The DNA here is from genome assembly GCA_024036415.1 of Prochilodus magdalenae. NCBI lineage: Eukaryota > Metazoa > Chordata > Actinopteri > Characiformes > Prochilodontidae > Prochilodus > Prochilodus magdalenae. Next base: position 68,989 of record JAMWET010000945.1, read on the forward strand.
TGGATATGAAAATTGGATTTTGCATTCAATTTTTTTTAATAACTCCCTGTCAAATGCTGTTACCAAACAGGCAATGGACAGTAAGGTAAATAAGTTTTGGGAAACGGAATGAAGGCTGAAAAATGTGCAAATGTTTGGAGGAAGATGAAGAATTGATTGAGCAGGCTGGGAACGCTGTGCGCTTGTTTACATTTTTATTAAAATAAATGTAAATGGGAATATGGCTAGGATACCGCTAGAACGCTTCCAAAATGCTTTTTACTCATGTATAACCCACCCTTGGGTGAGATATATTGATATGAAATTTGATAAATGTCTGTTTATGAAAACAGCAAATACAATACATGTTTAAACTCGTTATTGCTTATTTATCTGGTGTACAGTTTAGCCCTGTGTCTAATGAACCTGCTCTATCATCACTTCTATCATGCATTCACACTTCATTGTCCAGCCTGTTTGCTTTCCTTTTCACTTCCTGACCTTTGTTTATGTTCACTTAGGATTACTATTCCTTCACGTGCATGCGCACAGACAATACAGCCTAAATCCAAAGTTCCCTCACTGAGTCATAGCTTTATTTTAGCCTCTCTGCAGCAGGCCAAAACAACATCTGCCAAAGTCTTAAAACCCTCTGCAGCTTTTGCGGTGAGTTGTGCACAGTCAAGGCATCAGTACATTAATGTCGCACGTAGATCCGACTAATCACATTATTCACTCCACTGAATAACTGCAAAACTTCTATACCACTAATCTAATTAACCGAATTAGTGCTCTGAAGGAATTTACATGGACAAATTGTCTTCAGAACACTGCTGAAATTAGAGCGGCGGTGTTGGCTGGCATTGCAGACGACAGGACAAAACTGATACAGTGGGCCAATTACCTGGATTTGGCCATTGGCCCTCATTAACCCCAGCATGCTGCATTTTATGTTGATGAATTGAGACCATTACAGTTGCCATCTGTTCCCACTGCATTGCTTTTTTCATCCTTGTTAATCGCCACAGGTGATCATCTTAAAGCCAGATCAACATTTCTCAAAGGTTCTTCTTTTTGTTTTTCATACTTTTCATGTAAAAGTATTTTATCATGTTTTTCATATTAAACTTTAATTCATTCAAGCTCACTTCTGGCCATAGTGCTGTAGATAAAGCTTAATAATGCATTTATTATCATAAACCTAAATACCTTTTAGGCTTTATTCCTGAAATGTATTTATCTTCTTCGTTTCAGGCATCTAGTGTACTGAATAGGTAGAATAGGAGCAGGTACATCACCACTATCACGTTACTGTGCTTGTAAAGAGCTCAGTCTCTGTATTAGTTGGTCACTTAAAAAAAGTTTTTTTTGACATAAATAAAAACAAATATAGCAGATGTCAAGACCACCAGAGATCACCACCCCTAAGGACAATTAAAACGCTAGATGATCCTGCATATATTTCAGAAAAGGGAAATCCAGTGTTTCAGACGTTTGGACTCCATGTAGTAAATAATGCTTTGTTAGGTGTAATAGACTTCTGCTTTACAAAACACTATCTTGCAGGAAATGAATATTTTTTATTGGTGTAAATGTTTCAAAGTACAATGTCTAATACGGACTTTAGAATTAAGCTGATGCTTTTATGAATGATTAATATATTTATTGTTCTTGGGCAAACAGATTTCAGTGATTTATGAAATTTCCATGTGCAACACCAGGCTAACATAAAAATGTGATAGGCACCTTTGTATATAATCATATAATTTCACTTCACAGCAATGTGTATTACATTTTTTTTTTAAACATAGTTCATATTTTAGAATTCATTACTGCAGGACTTCAGTTGATCCTAGAGTTCAGAACCGTTTTAATGTAACTGTATTTTCAGGAAAAGTTCAGTGTTTGTCTTTTTTTGCTGGTGAAAAAAAATTGATTCCATAATTAATTCACAAAAAAAAAAACATTTAATGCACCGACTACACCAGAATACCAGACATTCAATATCATGTCTCTTTGTAAACAACCAAGAAATCTCATATTATCTTATTTAGATAGATAGATAGATAGATAGATAGATAGATAGATAGATAGATAGATAGATAGATAGATAGATAGATAGAGAGATAGACAGAGAGAAAGATAGATAGATAGTGATAGAGATGGATGGATGGATGGATAGATACTATAGTTAGATAGATAGATAGATAGATAGATAGATAGATAGATAGATAGATAGATAGATAGATAGATAGAGAAAGAGAGATAGATAGATAGATAGAGAGAGAGCTAGAGAGAGAGATAGATAGATAGATAGATAGATAGATAGATAGATAGATAGATAGATAGATAGATAGAGAGAGAGAGATAGAGAGCTAGATAGATAGATAGAGAGAGAGCTAGAGAGAGAGATAGATAGATAGATAGATAGAGAGAGAGAGAGAGATAGATAGATAGATAGATAGATAGATAGATAGATAGATAGATAGATAGATAGATAGATAGAGAGAGAGAGAGGGAGGGAGAGAGAGAGAGAGGGAGGGAGAGAGAGAGAGAGAGAGAGAGAGAGATAGATAGATAGATAGATAGATAGATAGATAGATAGATAGATAGATAGATAGACAGATAGATAGATAGATAGAGGGAGATGGATTTTGCAATGTTATCTCAGTAGACTTGATCCATGGTTTATGGTTATATTTTTCTTGTACATAATATCAGACCTGGAATTTCCATTTTTATATTCAGACCAGCAGAAACATCCTACCCCTGTCATAACCAATCATGCAAACAGACTTGAGCCAACTCTTCACACTGCGATATTCTGGAGCAGTAATCTCCATAACAAGGGTGTATTTACCATCCCATGGCAAAATCCATGCAGTGTGGTTTATGAATCATGAATCTTTTTAAAACAAGAATGCATGGCTGCGATCGCTCCACACAACTCACGCGTGCTCGTACCGAGCTAAAGAACACGCCAGACTAATAGATTCACATACAATGATTTTAATAGTGCTCTTTTCCTATGCAATGAAGCCTAAAGCCATACGACAAATGCAACAACTGAAATAAAAACAGAAGGACATGAAACTAATAAACATGCTTTTCATAAAAAATAGCTTTACAAATAGTTTACATTTCTATACAACGTGTTTTTTTAATCCATGTCTCTGGGCCTTTCAGAGGACCAACAATAGAGCATAGACTGCATATAATCATACTTCATACTCTCTGAAATATTAGATACATAAAAAAACAATGAGTGAATAAACACAATTTCCCCACAAGTACTTCTGATGGGTTTTTTAAAACTTGTTTACATCTGTTTCCTCACATTCTCCATTTGAGTACATTATACAGAAGCCAGAAGCGAAGGCATAGTCAGGAAACAAAAACAGAGATAGAAGAAGCTGAATTTCTAAAGCCTTTCTTTTTGCCATACAAAAATAGAGAGCTCATAATTCATTATCAAGGTTGATAATAATGTATAGCTTATGGCAGCAGTGGAAACTGAAATGTGGTGTAACTGCGTTTCATCATCTATTCAACATGCCATCCTGGTAGCAAATACATAAAAGTGTCTGAATTCTGTATATGTCACTTGGACTCCTCACGCACAGCTATGCACAAGAATGCAATGGCACATATACTGTAGTTAAACATAGTGCTTCAGTCTGGCGACTGCAGTCACAGATAATGACATATCAATCAAACAGAGAACCATGAACACAATGCTAGCTAATTCCTCCTAAACTCACAACAAGCGCATGAATGACGGAACTGAATCAGGAGAGCTGGTATGGCAGTACGGCGCTGAAAGTCTTTGGGCTAGTATTCTGGACTGACAGAGCCCAGTGTGGCCTGAACGGGGGAGCTGTGGTTTAAAGGTTTGCCTTTATGAGCAGGAGCAGCACTGGCTCAGGAAACAAACTGAATGTCTGGTCATATTTAGAGTTAATGGAGTGTGAACACTAAAACATTAACGTTAACATCATAACTCGAAGCTTCTGAGTGAGAGCAGAACACCCGAGGTGGTGATGACAGCACTGATATACACTATAAAAAACAGGAATCAGAGATAGAAGAGTGGCATGAGAGAGAGGGAGAGAGAAAGAGAGAGAGAGGGAGAGAGGGAGGGAGAGAGAGTGAGAGAGAGAGAGAGAGGGAGAGAGAGAGAGAGGAATGCGATCGAGAGAGGCCGAGAGAGAAAGGGAGAGGAGCAGAGGAGAGCGAGAGAGAGGGAGACCAAGAGAGAAGATCCCCCCGACTCCCCGCGAGAGAGAGAGAGAGACAGATCTCCGGAGAGAGAGAGAGAATAGAGAGTTGCGAGAAAGAGAGAGAGGAGAGAGTAGAGAGATGAGCGAAGAGACGAGAGAGCTGAGAGCAGAGAGAGAGAGAGCGAGAAAGGGAGAGAGAGAGAGCGAGGAAAGAGTAGAGAGAGAGAAGCCGAGCTGAGAGAGAGAGAGGGGGGGAGAGAGAGACGAGGGAGGGCGAGAGGGAGAGAGATGGAGAGAGAGAGAAGAAGAGAGGAAAGAGAGGAAAGAGAGGAAGAGACGAGAGAGAGAGAGATGGAGAGAGAGAGAAGACTGAGAGAGAGAGCGAGAGAGGAGAAGAGAGAGAGGTTGACACGAGAGAGAGAGAGAGAGAGAGAGAGAGAGAAAGAGCGAGAAAGAGAGAGAGAGAGAGAGAGAGAGAGAGAGAGAGAGAGAGCGAGAAAGGAAGAGAGAGAGAGCGAGAAAGAGAGAGAGAGCGAGAGAGAGAGAAGAGAGAGGATAATAGACAAAAGAAGATGTATATAGATAAAAAGATAAAGTAGGTAGGAGACATTTAGAGAGAATGAACAGATAGAGAGACAGACAAACAGATAGATAGATAGATAGATAGATAGATAGATAGATAGATAGATAGATAGATAGATAGATAGATAGATAGATAGATAGAAGGAGAAAGAGAAAGAGCGAGTAAGAGAGAGGGAGGTGGGGATGGAGGGTGTAGGACATCAGGATGAGTGCAAACTGACACATGGCAGTACTGGCAGGAGGGAAGCCTCCGCAGCAGAACAGCAGCTGCTCTCCTCCAGCATCTCTCCTCCATTCAGTGTGAATCACATCTGTAGAACAGAACAGTCCTCAGCGTGGAGCAATGCAAGCGCATGAGCCAGAACGCAATATCAGTCTGAGGGCTTAGGAGCATTTGTTTTCAGTCTTAGTGCCGCCATTGAATTGTTAAACACTGTATTCTATAGTCAGACGGGCGTGTCAGTTGATTTACATGGATCATCACACAGACGGAAATCTAGGTTTATTCCATTAGACATTTAACCAAAACAAAACAGCTGTTTGAGCTGGAACATTACTAGACTAAAAAACAAACCAGCAAAAAATTTGCATTGGATAATGTCACAACAAACTGTACTGTATGTTTAAAACCACTGTAAGAAGCTGATCGCCAGGCCCCAGCAGTTCATCTTTATTTTCAGTCCGTATGAGTGGTGTCGGGCTCTGACCTCAACAGAATGAATATTTCAAGGTATTCAAATGAAGGCCTGTGAAATGTTGAGCAACAGATGCTGAATGGCGGTGAGAGATTTGTCCGTGAAAACACTGCCTCGCCTCTCACCGGGACCAATCATGCCTGCTGCATTGTCTCTCTGAAAGAGGAGTTATGAGTTCTTTTTTTTCCTTTTCTATTTTTTTGGCTCTTCCACAGTTCCATGTCTTCTTTCTTTTCCCCCCCAGAGACTGTTCAAAAGCAGCGCTGATTTCCCGTTCGACACGGCCTGGCAAAAGAAAAGACTCTTCATAGAAGACAGTTTTGTGACAAATGTGAATTTTTTGCTTCATACTTGGGATCCAACACTCATCTAATGTAAAATATATAACTTTCTGTAATGCAATCTGCTCACATATAAAACAAACCAAATAACACAAAATCGACAGAAAATTAAATACAGGGTGAAATAAATAGATAAGGATAAATAAAAACAAAATAAACTAGAAAAGTGCATTTCCTGAGAGAACCGCAGAATGGCTGCGCAGCTTAAATGGTCCCCACTTCCTGCTAGGCTGTTGCTAGGGTGTTGCTGCTATGGGCGGAACAAGGGACCAATAAACGACACATAGAGGAGTGATGGTCAGCATGTCTGTTGTTTAGAGTTTGGGGATCTGCTCTGAGTGAGTACATGGTTAAGAAAAACAGTGGAGTTTGGGTAGGGCCAAAAGTAAATGGGACTCTTTGTGGGGAAAAGGGGGGGGGGGGTGAGATAAACAGACGAGTGTGGGTTAGACCAACATTGAATTTGGGCTCAGGGCTGGTCGAGGCAGAATGCCCGTGAAGACTGTGGGGTATGCAAAAATGGATTGTGAAGCAAGAAGACGGAAGAAGGAAGGAAGGAAATAAGAAGGCAGAGGATTACAGAGCGAAGAGAAGATGAAGAAGAACAGGCGAAGATGTACTAGGAAGGAGACAAAAAGGAGATGGGATCTTAAAATATGTTGCTACAAAGCAAAAGTAATAAATAAAAATTTTTTGAGAATAAAAAAAAAACCGCAACACTTTTCCAATCAGGGGGACGAGTTGGAAGCCAAGGGTCAATGCATCCTAAATTACAGACAAGTAAATCTCTTGACCAAGAAAAAGAAGAAGAAGCATAAAGATAAGGAGAAGAAGAAGGAAAAAGAATAAGAAGGAAAAGGATAAAGACAAGAAGATGAAGATGAAGAAGAAGAAGAAGAAGATGAAGATGAAAAAGAAGAAGAAGAAGAAGAAGAAGAAGAAGAAGCATAAAGATAAGGAGAAGAAGAAGGAAAAGGAATAAGAAGGAAAAGGATAAAGACAAGAAGAAGAAGAAGGAAAAGGAATAAGAAGGAAAAGGATAAAGACAAGAAGAAGAAGAAGAAGAAGAAGAAGAAGAAGAAGAAGATGAAGAGGAAGAAGAAGAAGATGAAGAGGAAGGAGAAAAAGGAGAAGGATCTAAATCACAAAACAATATGTTGCTACAAAGCATAGTAAGTAATAAATAAAAATGATCAAATAAAAAAGAAAAGGGGGGGGGGGCAGGGGAGAAGAAGGGAGCATTGCATGGATAGTAAAGAAAACTAATATTTGGCAAGTACCGCAGGCATCATAAACCCAACAGTTAGATCCAATTAGGTCTGTTAGATATCTGCTCAAATGAGTCTGGCTGGGTTCCTTTGATGCTAACTGCCTAATTCTCCCTACTGTTAGCAGGCAAAGTAGAAAAGCATGGCCTGCTACTACTGCAATAACAGGGAGGCGGCAGGGGTTGATTTGAAGTGGTTATGAGATTAGGATTGATCAAAAATACATTGCTTTTATTTTATTGTAAACACAATGACTATGCTTCCCTCCAACTTTTTAAATCAGAGGACCATAAAGTTTCTTCATTTTATTAAATCTTTTATTTTATTAAATGTTATGACAGCTGTGCAGAATAAACTCTGGCTAGCTCCTCCATGTCCATAATAGCTGTTGTGTTGTACCTTTAATATAGCTCTCATTGTGACTCTCATCAACTGAGCTCAGTCAATCTCACTATATTAATTTTCTACACATGAAATCTCACTACACTATATTTTGTATTAAACAGAGGATTATTCTGTCGCTGCGCTGCACTCATGAGAGTCTAGTCTTACTATAGGCATCATCACTTACCAGCAAACATCATTTAGATGATTACAACATTGCATCTGACCTTGTTTTGATCATGTGACCAGTCGTAAAACTTCACATATGCAGTCACCAATTTGAAATTATGTTAATCTCACAAAGATAATCAGTCAATATAACTGTATTCCATGTCTGATCTTTACCATGTAAACGTTAATCCTTAGGAATTAACAAATATACAGGTAAATGGAACTAATTACTGCCCCTATCTTTTTAATTACTGTGTTAGCATTTCCCCCTAGAATTTTATTAAAACTCAATTTAATAAACGTGTATTTAATTCATATTTGCTTTTACAATTAAAATAATACACTCATTATAGCCAAGACAAAATATCTAAACTGAACCAGAGCTAACCCCTCAGCGGAGACCCTGTCAAGATTAGTCAGATTTGGAGGCAAATTGTCATATATGAAAAACTATTATCTGAAGATTCTAATTTTGTATGAAGGCCTGCCTAAAGATAATCTGACATGGTTTTCCAGTTTTAAGGAGCTTTGCCATACTCCAGGACTGACCCACCAATTAAAGCTTAATCAGGTTCAATGATTAAGGAAGATTCTTTTCTAAAATGACATTTAGTTTTAATTTTGTTTTAAGTAAAAGATGTAAGTTAATATATGAGTTCATATAAAGTACAAACCTTAAAATGAACCAACCGTGAATTGATTGCATTTAATTGGTTACGAAATCCATTGTGACGTTTTACACTGCACAGTGTAACTGCTGATGGAGACTTATTACAAATTTACACTCACTAATTGTCATCATTTAAATCAATATGTACTGAAATAAATTAATAAAATGTTATGAATATAAATGTTGTTCTTTAATTTGGTATGCAATTTGTAATATTAGGAATTTCTGCTTCCCTATTATCCAGAAGTGTGACAATATGCCCCAGTCTCCCTAACTATTGTGGATAAATATTTTTGGGTATTAGGTGTCCCTCTGCAATCACCCAGTACAATAGGTTATGGTATGGTAGATTTGACCATGAGTAAATAATTATAGGCCATTATATAGCTATATGCTGGTCTAATTTACCAGTTCATAAACAGTAAAGCCTAGACGTAGCCTATGTATGCAGCTAGATTTAATAACTACCCTACCCTAAATAATTCATAACATCAGTCCCACATATGTCCCTGGTACAAAGGTGGTTTTGTCCTGTTTTAGGTGGTTTCGAAAAAAAAAAGGAAAACTAAAGTACCTGTTCTGCTCAGTGCAAGCTAATCTGCTTTGGAACTCAGTTTAATTCAAAGCCTGACAGGGAGGAAAAAATCTTCATTATCCAGTGTTTTAAGATTCAAGGTTGTCTTACCTCAGTTGTCTATGTCAGAGACGTGGTTCTCTATCTGTAAAGGAAAGATAAAGACAACAGATGAAAAGCATGCTAATTCCTCCCATCTCTTAATGTACTTTTCTCTTGCAGCAGATGCAAATCAAGTTTCGTACGGCTTAAAGGAAGATTCCTCGGGGTCCATTTTTGTTAGACGGAATGACGGTGACCTTGATAAAGGATGAATGTCTGTCGGAACAGACTGCTGCTGAAAAATATTATCTTCCATTAAAGAGAGAAGCTTCACATCGCTCACGGCTCACTCCAGATGCCCTTTAAATGGACTAATAAATATAAGGGAAAGTGTGGTCACAGTGAACCAGAGATGAACCCAGATGAGACAGTCATTATGCCTTTGATGTAGGTGAGTGAACTTGAGCGTCAGAGAGCCGTGTCGGTGTCCAACTTCACCAGCAGCCATGGAGTCTGCTGAATGGCCTTCAACTCCTCAGCTAATTAAAGCAAACAAAAGAAGCCTATGCAGGCTGTTCTAAAACTATTGTATTAGCATATTAAAATCTATTTTAATAAGAGAGTTTACTTCTTGTAATTTGGTGCTAGCATACGACAGTATTTCAAAAGTTGAACACAGACAGACCAAAAGTCATGGGGTAGCAGAATGTAAACAGATTATGCAGTGACGTTGCCTCAGGGGACAGCTAAACACATCACTGACTGGTGCTCACTACGTTTCACTGCTTGGTGATCATTTGCAGCCCTTCATGGACTTCATGCACCCACACAATGATGGGATATTCCAGCAGGGTAATGCACCGTGCCATTGGGCCTGAGTCAGAAACTGGTTCAGGGAGCACTCTATAGAGTTCCTATGAATTTTGTGTCCTGTGCGTTTGCCTGACACGAGCCAAATTGAGGCATTACACTATCACGCCTCATTCAAATTATGATAATTCTCATTGCCTTGTCATGAGCACACTGGCCACTGTTCATCCCCACTAACAAGATAACGCTGCACAACAGTGTGGACGTTCCCAAGCCATCCCCTTAGGTAACGCCATAATCAATTTACATGCTGCTATCCCGGACTATTGGTATGCCGGTGTATTGATAAAGTTAATGAACCCATAGTTCCTCAGTACTGCCAATTACTAACCTGATACAGCCCCCTCTTAAAACAAGAACATAAAACTTACAGTTTTGTAAATGGTTATGTGGTGATAAAAAGGGAAACTGTATTTATATTGGCATAGTTTAATTAGAAGTTCAGTACAAAGATCTGACATACCGTTAACCCCAAACACTGTTGTTCCAGCACTGGCAAGAGGTCTTTAAATCCCAGAATAATTAAATTTTAGCATTTATATTTAACACCCCCCCCAAAGTTCACATACAACCACTCATAATCTGGCCCAGTAGGACCTGAGAAGAATAAATATGACAGTGCATCAGCAAGGGCTACTGTGGACTATGTGCAGAAAATGACCAGTTACATTTGTGAGAAATATTTTGAATAAGAATACATGATAGCAATATACTGTAGTTTAAGTCAAATATCAATTCAGTAATCAGCTCTTACTAATCTGAACTGTACTGCTCTGAATAATGACACGGCACCCAACAAAAGCTTTATACAGCAATGTGTAACGATAGATTTATACCCATTCACTAACTGTGTTTATACACAGAGGAATTCGTCAATTGCATTTTACCTACCCATGAAGTGAAACACCAACATATAACACTTGGGGGCAGCCAGCACACTTGCCCGGAAGCGGGCTGTTCTGTCCTTGGCATACAGTGAGCAGTTGCGGGTAAGGCGCCTTGCTCAAGCACACTACAGTCGTGTCCTGCTGGGGAATCGAACCAGCACAAGGGTGGTTCCCTAACTGTTCCGTTAGTAAAGGTATGCGCACCAGTGTAGGACTGTATGGCTGGGGTGGTGTATAAAATGTTCTCCACATGGTTATGTTGGCCCACTGTCACCTCATAGCAAGTGGCCAGGATAAATTTCGGGCCGGGCACTCAGGGTCATTTCTGTATGGAGATAGATTCTAGGCCAGGGCATTCAGGGTCGTTTCTGTATGGAGATAGATTCTGGGCCAGGGCATTCAGGGTCGTTTCTGTATGGAGTTTGCCTGTTCTCCACATGGTTATGTTGGCCCAGAGTGTAACACTGAAAGATGCTAAATCCCCTCTAGGCGTCAGTTTGTCTGCCCTGAGAGTGCCGGCCTGTCTAGAGTGGTTTCCACCTACTGAATGCTGGGATAGGCTCCAGCACCCCCGTGACCCAGAGGGATGAAGCAGTTTAGAAGATGAGTGAGCACACAGACACAAATCGATCAATATTCCCTCCAGCTACCGTTCCAGGGACATGTGGTATGCCATACATTGAATTCACTACTAGATATAATTTTTTTTTTCAAGCTTTGCTTTAAAGTTGTGACGCCTTCTATGACTTTACATGTTGAACTAGACTCGACACTCTTAAAAGCTCCATATCTTGCACATTCCCTACCTCATTTCCCTCGTTTAAGAAGAGCAATGGCTTTGTAAAACGTGCCCCATTGCCCAGCACTTCGCTCCAACTTAATTCGGCTCTCCTATCAGTCCCGGTGCAGTCAGACCATGCTCTCAGCTCTGTTTTAATTACTGTGTGTGACAGCGGGTGGTAAAGAGAGACCTGCCCCTGTGCTGACAGGAGTCACGCCAGCAGGGACCCGTCAGCCAGCGCCGCGCACTCGCGTGCAACCGAGAGCTCAGATCTGTGGGCATGAATAATTCTGCCGCATTAAGTTTAATAGGCCGAGCGCTTCTCTACCCCAGACTGCTGAACCCCACCGCTGTCCCCACTCGCATCACCATCACCTAACCCATCCCTCTGGGTCCCAAGAGGAGGAGATCGTACCAGATCAGTGCTGCCCTCTTCGTCATAGTCATCCTCTCCTCCGTCAGTCATCTCTCCAGCCTCGGTGTCCAGTGCCCCCTCCCCCGCCTCCTCGCCTGAGTTCTCTGCCGTCTCTGATATGGACTCCTCATGGAGGGAGTCACAGTTATCCTCATACTTCCTCTGAGCCTCTAAGAGACAGACAGACAGAGAGAGAGACAGAGGGGAGAGACATAAAGCCAGACAGTTAGAGACAAAATGAGAGAAGTGGATAGAAAGAATGAGAGAGAGGGAGAGAGAAATGGACAACAATAAAATAGAAAAAGAGGATCAGATGGAGGAAAACAAAGAGGAGGGAGGAACAACAAAAAAAGAGAAAAATGAGAAAATGATAAAGAGAATGACAGAGAGAGAAAGAGCAATAGAAAGAGAGAGATGGAAAGAGGAAAAAATAAAAGTGATAGAAGACATAAGAAATGGAGACAAAGTGAGAGGAAATAACAGAGAGAATAAAGTAGAACAAAAAGAAAGGGAATGGAGAAAGACAGAACCAGAGAGAATGGAGAAAGAGGAAAGGAGAGATACAAAGGAATAGGAACAGAAAGGAGGAAGACAGGAAAAGAGAAAGATAATTCAGGAGAAAATGATGAGATCGAGAGGGAACACGAAAGAAACAGCAGAAGGGAGAAAGAAAGGAAAGAGGGATTAAAAGAAAGAATGAGGAATAGATAACAGATCAAGGGGAATAGAAGACAGGAGAAAAAATAAAGGGGGAGAATAGACAAAGCAAAGGAAAGAATGATTTAGAGAGAGAAAGAAAGAGATTGAAGAGAGGGAAAGAAGATAGAAAAAAGAAAAATAAACAAAGATGAGACAGACAGATAGATAGATAGATAGATAGATAGATAGATAGATAGATAGATAGATAGATAGATAGATAGATAGATAGATAGATAGATAGATAGATAGAGAGATAAAAGGGAGGAACACAGGATGGGTGGAAAAGAGAGAGAGAGAACAGAGTGAGTTAAGTATAATTTGAAGAATAGGTATAGTGGGGAAAGAGATGGAGAAACGGAAGGAAGACAGGAAAAGAGAGAGAGGGCAAGAAAGAGAAAGAGTGAGTTAAGTATAAATGGCAGCAGTGGGCATGCCAACACAAAGAGAGACATCAGTCAGCGAGCATGAGAACGGACGGCATCTGCAAAGTGCTAATTAATCTGCGGGGACGCCTGGTATGAAACCGAGCGCAAGGCCTGCTCTGTAGAGACTCCATATCAAGAGCCTTTGGGCAACTTTAGTGAAGTTCGACATCTGGGCTCGTTCTGCACCAGGTCAATAAAATCCAGTTACTGGGAGGGAGTTCACTGCGTCGGAACATGGATGACGAAACCAACATCAAGCGAGTCTTTGGGGGGGGAGGGGGCGGGGTCTGTGATATATAGCACTGGAGGTTAGATTTCTCTCTGGCTTTCTGTAGTTATACGAGCTGAGGCTCTTTCCCTTTCCTGTCATATTGTCCTCTGCTCTGGGCTGCCGCTATAAAAAGCCCTCTCATAACCCCGCATAGGCACCATGTTGTCATATGAGCTCTGTTATGACGGAGTGCTTGGGCCTCTATCTCCAAAACCTGTCACGAAGATTGATTGTTTGTGTGCGCTCTTAATTTACTTCCCCCTCCACAACTTCTGTTTGTCTTTGGCATATCCCGCACCATCGCCAACCCGCTCCCCTCCCTTCTGCCTTCCTCCTTACCAGACTCGGCTCTCTGCTGCTTCTCTATCTTCTCCAGCCGGCCCAGGAGAGAGTCGATCTTCATCTTGATCTGAGTTAGTTCCCGTTTGATCGTCTGGACCTGATCCGTCTTTACTGTGGGTGCAGAGAGAGAAACACACACACACACACACACACACACAAACACACACCGAGTACATAAACAACATTCATGTACAAGCTTTTGAAACTAAGTCTCTCTGCAGAGGCTTCTTATCTATCATTTCATCCAGCCTCAAGGGGTTCCCTATCTTAATTCATACAGTCCATCTCTCCTGCAGTTTTTTAATTTAATCCATACCCTCTGTTTCAACTACGCGGTGCTGTTGGTGTTTGATATTGGCTAATAAATAAAAGAGTAGTGTTACAGTACTAACTTTTAGTAACAACTCTATCACCGCTCATCTCAAACACAAAACATACAGGGCTGTACCAACCCTGCTTTAAGCTTGAATGGGGGTGCACAGCTATACACAACTATAATATCATTACTTTAGTATTTAATATTATTAATTAAATTAATTTATAAAATAATGATAAAATAATTCCATATATACAGGGGTTGGACAATGAAATTGAAACATCTGGTTTTAGACCACAGTCATTTATTAGTATGGTGTAGGGCCTCCTTTTGCGGCCAATACAGTGTCAGTTCGTCTTGGGAATGACATATACTGCGTCCTGCACAGTGGTCAGAGGGATTTTAAGCCATTCTTCTTGCAGGATAGTGGCCAGGTCACTACGTGATGCTGGTGGAGGTTCGTCCTTCTTGGTGGTATGCTGACATTACCCTGGATACCGTGGCTCTTGATACATCACAAAGACTTGCTGTCTTGGTCACAGATGCGCCAGCAAGACGTGCACCAACAATCTGTCCTCTTTTGAACTCTGGTATGTCACCCATAATGTTGTGTGCATTGCAGTATTTTGAGCAGAACTGTGCTCTTACCTGCTAACTGAACCTTCACACTCTGCTCTTACTGGTGCAATGTGCAATTAATGAAGATTGGCCACCAGGCTGGTCCAATTTAGCCATGAGACCTCCCACAATACAATGACAGGTGTTTCAGTTTCATTGTCCAACCCCTGTATATATATATATATATATATATATATATATATATATATATATATATATATATATATATATATATATATATATATATATATATATATATAAATATATATATTAAATATAAGGCTTAATTCTTGAACTTAAAATATTTCATTTTATTTTATGTCATGGTGTTCCGCTTTCAGGGTAGTGGGTAGTGCTGTCAAGAAGGGCCTTGGTTTGATGCTCAGGAGGGGCATTGGGGTCCTTTCTGTGTGGAGCAACATACATGTTCACCCCATGTGCACATTCAACACCGTGTTCATGGACTGTGGGAGGAAACCGGAGCACATGGAGGAAATACAGACACGGTAAAGAACATGCACACAGGGTTAGGGTAAGCGAATGAGTGAGTGTCACAACTCCAGGTTCTCCACCTGCCTTTGACTCTGCAAACTCCATTCCCCAAAATGAACCCCCATTATAATAATAATCCCCATAATGCACTTCCACATGTAAACATTCCACCAATCACAAACAACCTCTTCCCTTCCTTAGGGTACTAATTACCTATACCTGTTATATACCTGACATTTGGCTCTATGTATAAATACACCCTTGTTTGCTCAGTTACTGTGTTAGGTATTGCCATCCCTGTATGCGTACTGCCTGTATGTGTAAGTGTTCTCTTGTTTACTTTGTTGGTGTTGCTCTTTGATTATTTTCTTTAACTTGGATGTTGGTTGGTCAGATTGTTTGGTTTATGACTCTCGATGAGCGCAGTGTACCTGAAAGTCAGGTAGAACATGCTGGTAGAAACGATCCACCTTCTCAAAACAGACTCGAGCAGGGCGTTTATGAGTACTACGTTTTCACTCCCAAGCAAGGGCTCGTCACGCTAGCCATTATGCAGCCAATAAGGATTGTGTTAGGAGATGATGTCACCCTGTAACAGGGAAGAGAGCTGGAGTTCCAGTTGTTTCAGTGGTTTCTGTGGAAGGGAGTTTCTTCATCTGGTATGTATTTTGGGCTTTATAACTTTGCAGACTTACAAAATGAACAATAGGCTACAAAACACACTAAAAGAAACGAAAAGCATAATAGGTCCCTTTTAAAACCACTATGGGTGGTGGTTTTGGTCCTTGCTGTTATAAAAGTGGTCTAAAGAAACCTGAAAACCTTTTTTGCTGAGGAACTTCATTAATGCAAATGCGGGATGTGATGGACTGAGTTGTATTGTATATAAAGTATAAATGGAATTTTCCCAAATGACCACAGACAGTCCAGATGAGTCTTACATAACAGATACACTTTATAATAGTAACAGCGTGGCTCACTGCTGTGTCTATTAGAACGTTATGTAAATCCGGTTACCTTGAGGTGAATTCAAAGCTCAGTGTTCATCCTTACAATTACCATCAGACTGTACAAACAACAGACAATGAAGATTCAGTCTGGATGTCAGTCTCATGGGTAATCCCCTGGTGAAAACGATCCAATTCTAATTGAGTTTAATTCATCAAAAAAGCCAGCCTGCTTATAATCTTCAGATCATGAGTTCTTCATAAACTTTTCTCCATGAAAACTGAAACCCTACTTACAAGCCAGTTTAACACAATATAAAGGAGTCCAGTTGACCTTATTGATCTTGAATGCGATAAAGACTAATTACGTCTTGTTCTTCAAGGCCTAGAAATCGATTATGACTGTTTATAAATCTCCACTCTGAGTGGCAGCCCCTATGAGGGTTATGAACATCTGGACATCTGAATCGATGAAAAGGCATAATTTAAGATATTGAAGAACTGACTAAAACTGGAATATTACTGCAATAATAAATCTTGCTGTTCATTCAGCAGTTGGGAGAAAATTGTCCAGGCAGTCTTTTTGTCAGTCATTGATTATGAGGCTATAAATGTGGCTGCTGTTATGCTCATGATCTACAGACAGCTTGTGACACAGCTGACCATCCTGCAACTCTTCTTCTCTTATAGCATTAGATGGTTATAGACGGTTGACCAATTTTGTCAACACATTAACCTCATTTAGATATGGTCACGCCACGCGACTGCTATCTGGATGTGATCCTGATAACATTTATTCACACTTGGTAGTCAATTGCGTCTCTGGTTACTGTGACTAAAATCCGATTGCTGTGTGTGACTGGAGAAACAGATCTGCTGGTTATGCAGTAATCATAAACTAATTTGTCCAGCATGTATCATGTACAGCTTGTGTTGCAGAGTAGTGTCTGTCCATATTGCTACGAAGCATTTAATTCGTCTGGTCCTGAACCATGTGGCTCCTCCATGATTAGCTTAAATGGATCACATGCATGGCCAGGATCTTGCGCTGTACTGGGAGGAGTTTGGGTTTTACTGAGAGTGGTTTTGGTAGGCGAATGTGTCTTGGTTAGGTGGATGTTAACAGTGCTATAACGTAGCTCAGTCGGGGTATATGTGGCTTTGGGGTGTAGAGTTTTTAACGTGGCTTATCCAAATATAATCCTGATACTCAAGACTCATGAAGTGACCACATGTAAATGGTCACTGTCATAAAGATATTTTGTTGCTGTCCAAATTATAAAATAATTATGTAGTTTTGGTTTTAACTTGTATGTCTCATGTGATTGTGTGTAAATTCCATGATGAATGAGCTATTAGAAATGGCCCAAAACTGCCTGGAAAAAAAAAATCAGATTTCATTGATTTCAATCTGGTTTTTGCCCTCTCATGTAAAGTTGCATGTAAAGAAGATACTTGTTTTTGACAAGTGATAATATAGCAGCTGTGTAATACTTTTAGTAATGTTTAGTAATTTTAAGTAAATATAGCAGCTGTGTAATACTTTTAGTAATGTTTAGTAATTTTAAGTAATACTTTTAGTAATGTTTAGTAATTTTAAGTAAATATAGCAGCTGTGTAATACTTTTAGTAATGTTTAGTAATTTTAAGTAAATATAGCAGCTGTGTAATACTTTTAGTAATGTTTAGTAATTTTAAGTAAATATAGCAGCTGTGTAATACTTTTAGTAATGTTTAGTAATTTTAAGTAAATATAGCAGCTGTGTAATACTTTTAGTAATTTTTAGTAATTTTAAGTAAATATAGCAGTTGTGTAATACATTTAGTAATTTTTAGTGATTTATGTAAATATAGCAGCTGTGTAATACTTTTAGTAATTTTTAGTGATTTTAAGTAAATATAGCAGCTGTGTAATACTTTTAGTAATTTTTAGTGATTTTAAGTAAATATAGCAGCTGTGTAATACTTTTAGTAATTTTTAGTGATTTTAAGTAAATATAGCAGCTGTGTAATACTTTTAGTAATTTTTAGTGATTTTAAGTAAATATAGCAGGCGTGTAATACTTTTAGTAATTTTTAGTGATTAATTGTTATCACCAAATATTTAATCTTAATTTTGAGTTATAATAACTGTAAAGGTAAAATTACATCCACTTTGTTACATCGAGGACCTGAAAACAAAATTTCTAGTTGCATTTGTTCAGCTGCAACTGAAAATATTTGTCTTACCTTGCTTAACATATATTACATTACATACAGTTAGAAAATATTTACACTACTTCAGGATGTCTCCAGTAGAGTTTATTAAAACTGTGGTTTTAAATCTGTGTTACTGCAACTCTTGAGTGTTTTATAGGTGATCTCCTAAAGCTCAGCTGTCCCTAGTTTGGTGCAATAATGGCTTCTCCAAGACAAGTATAGCCAATCAGCACATCTTCTTTCCAAACGTCACATGTTTGGGTAGATGCTCATGGATACCAGTGACCCAACAGTCCCCCCTCTTTGGCCAGCATTGCTGTAAATGGACAAGAGTGAGGAACTAATCCATCATTCTGCCCAGAGAGCAGCAGGGCCAATTGGACTCTCATGGACTCTTGGACACGGACAGTGGTGTCTCAGCCAGTCAAGCCGCTTGAGAGTCAGTCAGTGCCATTTGGATGATTCCATGTTTGTACAGCTATTGCTTGTTATTGTGTCACATGGCCTGTATAGATAAGCCTTTATATAGATTACATGTAAAAATAAATGTTTCAGATTAATCACTATTTAAGGATATCTTAAATGTCCATTCTGCATTAAAACTGAGGTGCCTCTTCACCATCATGCGCCAAGATTCAGCAAATCTCTGACTACAGCTGCTCCAATGAGTAGGGAAATTTTGCCCGTGTAGTTTGATAAGCGCTTAAGCAGCTCTCATCAGCTAAAAATATACAGCATATATGCCTTGACAGCTGTCAGATTAATCTCAAGTGTCAGCTTTCTCCAAGGCCTCGCCTCTGCCAAAGAATACACATAAGTAGCCTGAAATGAACAGATTAATATACAGTATAAAAAAAATCAAGTCTTGGGCTGTAGTGGGAGATGACAGTGGTCATAAGAAAGCGCAGGGAGGATCACTGTAACGCAGGGTTTTGAAACAACATCAGTTTTAACTACAGAAATGGCCTCTGACATCCCTCTGAAAGAGTCAACGTGCTTTACTCTGAGGCCAGAGAGAAGCATGCTTTATTACCCGTGCTGTGGCTTTGCCTTGGCAATGTGCTATGAGACCAGAGGCTGTTCAGCTATATGTATAACATTCCAAGTGGGGATTGTCACTCAGTCATGTTCCACAGGTCTTTTCATTCTGACTGTGGTATTATTAACAATACAATACAATGTCATGCTAGTATTATTCAGTAAGTACCGTGAATTATTTAATAGCAACTGTACTGTATGTAGCGACTTTATATGGACAAAAGTATTGGGACGCCTATACAGTACACCTGGTTTAAGACCACAATCATTTATTAGTATGGTGTAGGGCCTCCTTTTGCGGCTAATACAGCGTCAGTTGGTCTTGGGAATGACATATACTGCGTCCTGCACAGTGGTCAGAGGGATTTTAAGCCATTCTTCTTGCAGGATAGTGGCCAGGTCACTACGTGATGCTGGTGGAGGTTCGTCCTTCTTGGTGGTATGCTGACATTACCCTGGATACCGTGACTCTTGATACATCACAAAGACTTGCTGTCTTGGTCACAGATGCGCCAGCAAGACGTGCACCAACAGTTTGTCCTCTTTTGAACTCTGGTATGTCACCCATAATGTTGTGTGCATTACAGTATTTTGAGCAGAACTGTGCTCTTACCTGCTAACTGAACCTTCACACTCTGCTCTTACTGGTGCAATGTGCAATTAATGAAGATTGGCCACCAGGCTGGTCCAATTTAGCCATGAGACCTCCCACACTAAAATGACAGGTGTTTCAGTTTCATTGTCCAACCCCTGTAAATTCATAGGCATCTGTATGGAGTTGTATCACATGTTTGCAGCTACAACAGCTTCCACTCCTTTGGGAAAGCTTTTTGCTACATTTTGGAATGTGTCTGTGGGAAGTCTTGCCCATTCATCCACAAGAACATTTGTGAGGTCAGACACTGATGTTGGAGGACAAAGACTGGCTCACAGTGTCTGTTATTGTGCACCCCAAAAGGTGCTAAATGGGGCTGAGGGCAGTGCTCTGTGCAGGCCAGTCAAGTTCTGCCGCACCAAACTCACTTTAGAGTCAGCTGAATACAGTCAGACAGGTCATGTTTTCCAGGCATTCCCAAAACCCCAGACAGAGAAGCGTGATTCGTCACGACGCAGAACATGTTTAAAGTGTTCCAGAGTCAAGTGCTGTGCTGTGCTTTACACCACTTCATCTGATGCTTGCCATTGTGCTTGGTGATGTAAGATTTGCAGGCAGCTACTCAGCTGTGGACACTCATGTCATGAAGCTCCTGGTGCCCGTTTTTTATGCTGATGCAGTTGTTGAGTCAGTAGAACATTGGTGACTTATATGCGCTCTGAAACCCCCGCTCAGTAACTTTTTACGTGATCTGCTACTTCATGGCTGCTACTCATGCTAATGCATGAGTCGCTGTGGTCCATAAATGCTTTCATATTTTAATAATACCACTCACAGTTGAACATCTAGGAGGGAAAATGGTGGGCTCTTTAGAATGACCCATTCTTTTCACAAATGCAAAGACAGACTGCATAGTTAAGTGCTTGGTTTTTGCTTTTATACACCTACTACAATGGGACTGAAAGAAATACCTTAATTTAATGATTACTCTCACTCTGCTGTGTTTTGCCACAGGAAACAATAAATCACAATTCTAAAAGAGTCACCATGTCTTCTATATAACAAAATCATGGTTTTAAAAAAATAGCTTAAAATAGCACTTAATTTTATATTTTGAAAAGTGCATTTATTTAATTTCTAGTTAAAATGCCATTAACTGGAAAGCAATCAATATTTTTCAGAGATATTTCTGATCCAGCAGCATCTCTCCACAGCAAAAAACAATTCACTATCACTATAAGCCTGAAAGACCTACCTGAGTGCTGAGCAGCAGAAAACACAACCAATGTCTATCTTTAAAGCAAGTCAGAAATGGAAGCCTTAATAAAATCAATAAAGGAATAAAGTGTGGACACACTAAATACTGAAAAATAATATTAGATTTTGTGGTTTGGGTTTCTGTGTGATTTGCTGTTGTAATTATGTGTTTTGCTCATTTGTTTCCGGATACTGAAACATGGATATCATGTACTACATGGCCATATTGGCTGAAAATAAAATGAATGACAGGTCTGTGAATTTTGCACAGTAGTGCAAACGCTACATGTAAGCCATTACTCTTGAGAATGTAATTAACATAATAAGAGTGTAAGAGTGGCAATCTAGGTAAAAGACCACATGCCAATCAGCAAGCTTTAAGCTTGATCAAGTGTGGAAGTTAAGTGACAAGTGACTTCGACAGTAGTAGGCTGCAATTTGAGACGCTAATATTACTGCTCTCCAGAAATATATACAAATATATACATATATACATACATAAAATTGAGAATCTAGCTAATATATATATATATATATATATATATTATGGCAAGCCAAACAGGAAATATTGATATATATGGAATAAACTTTGATATATATACAATGAACTTTGATTCATACTTAAAGGGTCAGTTGTAAGTTAATAGTTACTGGAAATAAATACTACTTTAATTTGCCACACTATGAACTAAGGGGTTTGTTGCATCAATTCTAAATGATAAAAGCTTTATAGACACTTTTCTAAATGTGTGTAATAATAGTGCTGCTAACGCACAGGCATCATTTGGGCTGTAGAAGATGAATATCAATCACTTTTCACAACAGCCACAAGTCAGAGGGCCTTACCCAAATGCATGTAACCTTACATTTACATTTAAGGCATTTAGCAGATGCTCTTATCTAGAGCAACTTACAACCGTGCTTAGTGTTCCATCTGAGAATGTTTCCTATCTAGTACAAGGAGGTTAGAGTCTTAAACCTGCCCTGTGCTCAGATGCTGCCTGAACAAGGGCCAGTGCTGATACCTACAAAAAAGAATACAGAGTTAAACACAGCAAAAGTGCACTACCTAGCAATCGCAACCCAGTGCTCATACCTAGAGAGAAGGAAGTTTAGTGTCAAAGCATTACAATATATACATCTATTAGTTATTTTTCACTTATTTGCTTTACAAAAAGATGGGTCTTCGGTCTGCAGTGGATATTATTCAAACCAACACTCATTACAGTCTGCACATGAGTGGCATGTCGTGTCCACCTCCATTGGCTGCTCAGTCATATAATTAGAGGTGTCTGCTTTGGTTGGTTTGAATAACGTTACTACATGTCCAAATGATGGCAGAGCTTTAGTAGCTCTATTATTTATGCATTTGTAATAGTGTCTATAAACTGCTTTGTTGTTGAGAATTGATGCAACGAAACTCCTAATGGCAAATTAATAATAGTAATTAATTTCCAGTAACTATTAACTTAGTTCTAATCAAAGTTCATTCCATATATATATCAAAGTTCATTTCATATTTATCAACATAACATTGATATACATTGAATAAACTTTGATATATATATGGAATGGCTTGCGACAAAGTGTGTGTGTGTATATATATATATATATATATACATATGCAGAGCAGCAATATTTGCTTGAGGCCGCAATTTGATATATCGTCGCTGTCCAGTTAAAAACATGTATCTCCACTTTTGTCCATTTTTACTTTTATACATCATTTGAACACATCAGCTGCTGTTTACACCGAGTGAGAATCTCATGATGAATGGAACATCAGAAATGGCCCAAAATTGTTTGGAAGGATGTCTGGTTCCATTGACTTACCTTAAAGCTAAGCAAGGTTTTTGGCCTCTACTGTAAAGTTGCCATTTTGGAGATACTTGTTTTTCTTTGGACAGTGACAATATGTAAAAGGAAACCTGTGCTAATTTTCAGTGTTCATAACTTTTCTATAAACAATTTTTTTTTCTTATACTGTGCATCAGTATTCAGTCTCTGTTTGAAATGCTTTGTTAGAGCTCCTGTGTCAGTGCATTGTGTGGAGGTGTGCCAACACTGACAGCAGGCACGTAATAAGGACCATGTTGCGAGATGATGTCACCTTTTAACAGGGAAATAAGCTGGAATTCTATCAAGCATTTCTGGCAGCTGAGAAAATGGGTTTCTGTGGCAGAGATTTTCTACTTCTTTTCTTTTTAGCAATGAGTTTTTACTACACTATATACAAGGATCAGAAACAATGATGTATTGCTTTAAACACTGGGCTAACTGCATGCTGAAATATTCCTTTCATTTCACTCCCCTTCTCTGGATCTGTAGTTCTGCTGAACTCCCTGACCTCAGCAAGCGTTTACACAGAAGAGAGTCTGACTGACCTTGGCCTACTGTCCTAGTCACAGGCATACAAAACTCAAGGCAAAGAGGCAACCATTCAACACCCTGCAAAAGGCCTGTATGTGTGTCTCTCCACACAAATACCAAAACAAAACTGCTTTCAAGGACACCAGCACTGATGAAGAACAGGTGATGGGACACTAAGCCACCAGAGCCATCTGAAAAAATCCTACAATATTAACCTATGCTAACTTGTTATCACCCACCTACCCCCTACACGCACACACCGGAGCATATGGCTACAGAATCACAAACATCTTAACCCCGGGGCGGGACACAGTGCCTTAATGATAAGGAAAGGAAGTGTGTTTTCTCCTTTATCAGTAACTTCAGGCTTAGTACCTTTGTTTACCACCTCAGAAGGAGAGCAGATCCAGCGATGATAAAAGCACTAATCTCACATCATTTCATCATCACCCTTTCAGCGCAGGATTTGTCTCCAGTGTGAAAAGTCAAAGTTCGCTACTCTCCGGCTCAATTCCAGATCTATTTTTAGTTTTCTATAATGCCCCTGAAGTCTAATCTTTGCCTCCGAGATGGATTCTAGCCTGCTCTCATAGACCGAGTGTGAACTCCAGAGAGATAAAGCTTAAAGCAAACAATACGTGTTTGTGTGCATGTTGCCATGGTTTTTTTTGCCCTTAAATTGCTTTGATACGAGGCAAACCCCAGTAAAGCCACTATCGCGGCACTAAGAGCATTAGTGTCATGTGCAAAGCTAATCTCCGGGCTTGATTTCCACAAGAAGAGAGAGAGAGTGCAATGAGGACTTGTTGGCGAAGGCAGGCGCTGGGTGCTTATGGATAAAGAGATAAAGATCTAGAATAGCCCAATTTATTGAAAATAGCAAGCATATGGACCACAGCATGGTCTGCCATCCAGTTGGCTTTTGCTGCCTAGAATTGCCGTCTGGAAACATGGCGCATCCAATCCGGGAAACAAAGTGACTATTTCAGGCGAGCGGCGGCCGCCGACATCGGCAGACATGCAAGCGCGCTCGGAGGAAAATCAATCCATAACTGGCATGAAATGAATAAAAAAAATCCATTTCCTTTTTCCTCTATTTGTGGGGTGTAAAGCGAGAGACCCCCGTGTCCAGCACCTCCCAGCTGCTTCCATTGATAGCTCACCACTGAGATGCAAGGAATAAACCTCATAGAATTCTTATTGTGTGCAATTAGGTTGGAACAGTATTGGAGCCATTGTGCATTCTTCTTTTTTTCCTTTCCCCCCAGATATGGAGACATTGAGTCCTTTGTGCTGTGCTGCAGATTAACCATTGTGAACACGTTTACATAATTCTAATACAAATTCTGGACCGCACATAAAACGCCACCAAAGTGGCACAGGCCTTATGGTCTTAATGTGGTGCCGGTGTGCAATGTAATTAGTGCTAGCCATTATTCAAGCACTGATTCAAAACAACATGGTCCATTTGCATTAGTGGTTCATTATTGCTCATATTTCTTGGCTCTGCATTAGAGGCTGACAGTTGTGCAAACTTACGCTTGAGGCCAGAGGAGAAGGAGGATGAGGAGGAGGCTGGCCGTGAGGACGAAGACGTGGAGGTTTTGATGGGGAAGGAGGTTTTACCCCGCCGCGTGGACGGCACCACGACCCGTGAACGCTTCAGAGGGATGACAGCCCGCGGGGGTGGGGCCACCCGGCCATGATAGTCAAAAAGCCTAAGGGTGGGGAGGAAAAAAAAAAAAACAGTTTGCCTAAATTAGACTGAAAGCTGCCACCATGTCTACCACCTGTTTCTCTGTCACACAAAGGAAATACAAATCATAAAGTTCTATACAGGTTTTTTCTTTTCCAATTTTGCAATTCCGAAGTGTGCTTTTGGTTTAATAAAATTAAATGTAGCCATTTTTTTTATCATGGCTTTTAACCATTTTGCATGGTGACAAGTTTGTCGTCTGCCTGGTTTCGGTTAGTTTTTGTAATATACAGTCCTGTGCAAATGTCAGAGGCCATCCATCTATGACTTATGGAGGGCATCACTGCTTGCTGAATGTCCGCAATCGTGACTGCTGGGTTAGTCAGGTACAGTGATAAGACCCGTCCGTGCATACATCACATGAGCAGCCCAGCACGAAACTTGAATCATTTCCATGTCTCACAATGTCAAACCTACCCACCAAGATTCACTCCTGTTGGTTGACTTATTTTGGGTGCAGCTATTGTGTAACTATTCCTTTGGCAATGAGTGTAATTCTTTGTGGTTGCTAGCATAGCCTGTAGCATGGTTGATTCTGTTTTGTGCAACATGTAAGCTTTTAATTTCCTTAGTAACCTAAATACAACAACAGCACATACATTAACATAATAAGCACCAACAAAGTGTGGCAGAGTTCAGCATCACATCACAGCCATACACCCACTATGATCCAAAATCAGTTTAGGTTTTACCCCTATGGTTTATATGGTCACATTAAACTTCTGTTTCATTATACGTGTATTTCTGTCCTTAGGTGGATCAACAACATTATGAGACGCAATGGTTGTACAGTTGCTAGCGTGCAACTTTGTTTTGCACACTGTAAGGCACTGAGACTGTAGCGTAGTGGAAAATCTATGGACAGTATCAATGGCCTTTATGGCTAGGACACATATCTGATCCATAGCTGTCATTACACTATAGTTTGACTATTGTAACGCTTCGGCCCCGATAATGGGGGAGAGCCTTCGAGGTAGCCATGAGGAGAGGAGTTAGCAGAAGCACTTGAGCCACACAGACGTTAGTGCGGGGTATACTTGTTTATTCACGGTTACTAACTGAAATCAGTCTCCCGGCCACAACAGTCCACTTATACATAAGTGTGACTGTAGTTAAGCTCTAGCGTTACAGAGAGTATAAACAAATAAAAGACGAGAATGGTAGGAAAACCGCTCAACACCACCTCTCTTCTCCACTCTGCTCTCTTCTTCTGCAGAGGCCACACTGGGATATGCAAATACAATGCCCCTTTCTTAAAGGCACAGCATAAATTTGACTGTTACACTATACAACACTAAATACCTACTCTCTAAGAAATAAAATCACTCTGCTGTTGTTTTAAACAGGTTTTTTTTTTGTTGACTTCACTTAAATATATACATGTCGGGGAAACCGAGTCAGTTGTGTTGTTTCAATGACAAAGTTAAATGTCAGATTTACTTTATAAGTGTTTGTTTGGTTAACGTAATCTTGGTCAGTAAACCTCAACAACTTTCCCATTGGCCCTTGGTATCATCTATTTGCATATTGTTTTTACTGTCTTTACTGTCTCACCAGCTCTGTGTTGTCTTTTCCCCTGGCCTGCCTTCCATTGTGTGCTTCTTTCTTCTATTCCACAGTTAACTGCCTAGCCACATTGCTGCTGGTTGTAAGCGCAAGTTACCATGGACCCTACTGCTGAGTGTAATTCTATGACAGCTCAGTAGCACAGTAGTAACCTAACAAAATGATGTAGCTCTAACTCAAACCCAACTTTTTCTAACTTTACCTTTTTTATTTTTGCTTTAATTAGTAGTAGATAGCCACATTAAACAGAACATGAGTACATCACAAAAA
This sequence comes from Prochilodus magdalenae, assembly GCA_024036415.1. Lineage (NCBI taxonomy): Eukaryota > Metazoa > Chordata > Actinopteri > Characiformes > Prochilodontidae > Prochilodus > Prochilodus magdalenae. Next base: position 96,029 of record JAMWET010000945.1, read on the forward strand.
GTGATTAGTCCAGTTATTTAAAACTCATGTGATTGATTTAAATTCACAGAGTACATATTACTCACAAAAGCATCTTAAAAGCTACTTAACACAGCTGCATGGAACCAACTGGCATAACGTTTTTAATTAAATCTGATATTTCATTGTTGGGTAATTCATGTAATTCATAATTAGAACTTACTCACTTACTCAGTTCATTAAGTATGTTTTTCCTCAATCAGGTATCTTAAAGGCTACTTAACACAGGAGTGTTGGACTAGCTGAAGCAACCTTCTTAACTAAATCCAACATTTAATTTTTGAATAATATGTGAAAATAACCCGTCCAGTTAATTAGAACTTGCTCAAATTACTTCAGTGTGACTTGTTAGGTTAATTTGTGAATTTGTTAAGTAGGTTTTACTCACTGAAGTATCTTAAGGGCTACAGCTATGTGGGACAGGTTGGTAACATTGAGTAAATCCAACATTTAATTTTTGGGTATTGCATTAAAATAACCCGTGGAGTTAATCTGAACTTGAACTCACTTTAGTGTGACTTACGCAAATTCATTAAGCACGTTTTACTTAATCAAGTATCTTAACACAGTTGCATGAAAATCCAACATTTCATATTTTAGAGCAATACAAATTGTTTCTGTACATGTAAAATGTTCAATATGAGGATTTGATTTACTAACTGACACCAAAGGAACACGGAGAGGACGATTCAAACCTTTTGTGTGGGAATGCATTCATTTTTGATTTGCGGGACTGTCTACAAGAAGTGGATGACCCGGCATCCTTCACACCACAGCAGGCCAGCACACGGTCCATATTAGAGCCTTCATAGACTTTTACACTGAAGCAGGAGATTTCTATGACATTGCTGTATGTCTGAGAAGGCTTTGGTATTTTCACCTGAATTAGCATTTAACAAAATCGATTAGAAAAATAAATTTCCTGCCTCGACCAACGGAAAATACACCCGAGCATTCTTTCTTCAACATCTTCAAACAGGGGTGGAAAGAAGAAACGCGCTGGAAAATGTCAAACTGAGCTACGTGCCCTTGCCCTCGTGCTCTCTGTGCACAGCATCTCTCAGCTCGCCTGACATTTAGCAAAATGTCTCCACTGATAAAAGCCTTGATCATAAGCAGGGGAATTAGTGAAAGACAACATGGCTTCTTAAAGCTTAAGGATGTGCTCTATTCACTCAATTCTAATGGATTTTTCACACAAAATTTCCTTTGATTTGACTTTTTTTTCCCTTCTCTTCCTTTTTAATCCCCAAGGAAAGCACGTGGGTAAGCGAGCCTGAAGACAGTGAAGCTAGTGCTGCAGTGCTCTTTGTGAATGCCACCACTAATTACTTTACTGTTTCCATGTTCTTTTGTTGTCATGTTCTTGACAATGACGAACGCTGACCTCTGCTAAAGGCCAAAAAATACAGAGTGATTTTCATACCACTTCCATGAATCACATGCATGCTGGAACAGCCATTAGGGGTTGCTTAAACAAGTCATGAACACTGACATGCACACAACACTGGCGCATGTATTTCCATTCAAATAGCAAGGCAATACATACCGATTATAGAAGTCATCGCGGTAGTAGTCATAGTCAAATTCATAACCGCTGAAAAGACAAAGAAACAACAGAGAAGTTTATGAAAGCAGTGCTGGTTAATTTGCATTCCTATAGAACTTATCTATGTGTCAGGCATTCATAAGCGTACTGCAATGAATTCACTGCTTTTGTTTGGTCGGTTATTACTACCCCTTGAAAAGCACTGGGTGCATTATGGACTAGCAAAAAAGCTAAATTTAGCATACTAATAGCTTTTAGTTTGTCATGTTGAAAGACTATGACGTCTGCACTGTTCTAGATCAAGCTGACAAAGCAGCAGCTCCTGCACCTTTTTCCCCCCCCACAGCTACGGTTCTAGACCCAGTTTCCCAAAAGTGGCTCTGTATTAAGCTCCTCTTAACTGGTAGACAGAGTGTTCAGTGTGTTGCATGCTCTGGCATTCAGGATTCATCTTTGTGCTAAGAGTTTATGCTGAGTTTCTGGGCATATAGCCACTCAGCGCTATGTTCACCTAGTCAGTTCATAGTAATAACATTTTAATAAGAGTTCACTGTAGTACGTAAAACCCAGGCCAGGGAGTACACAAACCAGTACTGATCTGGAGTAACGCCGGATCTCAAGGTATTTATTTACATACACACTACTGAACAACATCACATGCTTCAAAATGTGGATGCTAAGGAAATTGAAATTTTAGACAGTAATAGATTAGTAATATTTATGGATATGTATTATATCAAAATGACTGAAGAAGCATCAAGAAAGAAATGATAATTAATAAACTCCTCCCCTGCCATCCCTCACTGTTCATAAAGCACTGCACCAGTCCTCCATGCTGAACCTTGTGGATGGTGGACCCATATGTTAGCATACAGCCTGACCGAGTTATGTGCCTGGACACCAGGAGCTCACCAAGGAACACTACCTCCAGGGCCTGGCTGCAGGGTTGGGTTCGGACAACCCTCTCCTGGGCGGGGCACACAATTATGCTATGTGCTTTTTCTGTTGAGGATTTTGCATAATGTTTCTCTGGCTCTACAATAAATACCCTGTGTGGTATTAGGTGATATTATAACCCGCTCCCACCTCAGAAAGTAAGGTTGTATGGGGTGAAAAGGAGGCTGGGGGAGAGGACGGAGATTGAGGGAGAGAGCTCTGTTATGGTGAGCACAAGTTCATTAATAAAAGTAATTTACCCACGCACATATTAAGAACCAAGAACATGACACCCTGCAGGTCAGTGTAGCACTCTTTAGCTTCAATGGGATATGGAAGTAGAGATCCACCAACGTGCTTCTGTTACTATCCCAACACCGGACACTGGGCTTGTGAGGTTGTTAACTGGACCCTAGAGAACTTGCGACATGAGACATAGTTGAATGACCCATACCAATTGTTTCTGGCTGATGGTAGGGTTTGATTGCGGCACATGGACCCCAGTTTCCAGACACGGTACAAGCTGGTGATTTTTCTGGGGTGTGTTCTTAGGGCATGGGTTTAGTTCATTGGTCTGCCGAAGCACAGCAATGACTGGCACCCGCTATGTCCTTCTTGGACTTCATGCACTTCCACAATTATGGGATATTCCAGCAGGATAATGCACAGCCTGATCAGGCCCAAATTGCCCAGAAGTGGTTAGAGGAGAATTTTGGAGAATTTTTCAACCAATGGTGTGGCCTGCACATTTTGGGACATAAGCCAAATCCAGACATTCCACTATCTTGCCATGAGCATGCCAGCGTTCATCCTCACGCACAACATCTCACAATTAATACAGGTGTGGGCATTCCCAAGCCGTCCCCTGAGGTAACACCACTTACATTTACATACTGCTATCCAATGACATTTGGTATATCAGTGTCTTAGTCTGTGGTGTATTGCAATGTGGGGACAGGGTGTTCAGGGCAGACCATGTGCAGAAAACCTAGAAATTCTCCCTCTATTTCACAGCCTAATGATGGCAGGTATATGCTAGAGTGTTGCTAGTGGGTTGCTATGGACTTCAACATGACATCACAAAGTTTTGGATCCCATCATACCAATGGAGAAAAAGAAAAGTATACGGATAGTATGAAACAACAGGTTGGGCAAAAAGCTGTATACAAGCAAACCGTTTTCAATCAGAACATCGCAAATAGTGTCAGTATTTAAACCTAGTGTACAAGTTGGCAAAAATCCAAGAAGAAGAATATAAAATTTGTTAATAATAGTGTTCACAACCAGTAAATAATAGACAGACTTTCTAAACTGAAGAAAACATACTAGAGTGCTTCTATTCTATTCTATTCTATTCTATTGCAGGATTTTAAGGTCAAATATTAAGGCCAATAACTTAGCTAACAAATCTTGTCAATATTTAAATAAATAATTTGTTTGTTAATTTTATATTAAATAACAAAATTCCACTGTCTCAACCAGGACATTATTTTAAATTAGTATACAGGACAGCCATTAAGAGCAGAGGTCATTCACAGAGTTACAATAGCAAAATATTCTAGAAAATAGGGATGTAAAATGACTTGTGATAGTTGTTGGTTTATAACACCATGCAAACATAATTTTATTTCATGGTAATAAAAGAAAACACAAACAAAGGTTATAGGACACTGTAGCACTCAGGAAAAACACATATTTTTGAGATTTGGAGCGGCCAATAACCCATATTTTGTAAGCAAACTAAAAAATCTAGCAAATGCTCAGTGTGTACACGTTTCAATCTTACAGGTGTTCTTCAGAACGCATATTTATGTGAGAGAAGCTATAGCTGGGAAAGAGCAGGGTGCCCACCAACCAATTTTCTTGTGTTTACTTAAAGCGGCGCTTCTCTCCAAACGCATTAAAACCTGTGACAAGCCTGACACACTCCATGTAGATTGGTGTGCAGGTCACGCTGAGTGGTCAAGTGAGGGAGTAGAGGATTGAGGGTCAGAGGAACTACGGCATACGCTGCTTTGTGGCAGACCACAGCTCAAATTGCTTTCAGCACCACGGAACGCCTTTCCAGCCCGCTAATCCCGGCCAGGTCACCATGGCCACAGCGAGCGTATCCAACCCAACAAGCCTGCCTCCAATTGCAGCTCCAAAACAATCTCGCTCCCATACATCATTATTATTCAGACGACTGGAGCTACTACCTCCTCCAAATTTTTAATTAAATTTCATTAAAAAAAGCAATTACCATTTGAAACACTTCTTTGATGGTTTTGTCATTCTCCCGTTATGTTTTCCTAATTAACCAGAGTTACATAATGGGTGTTTTGAAATGTACTGTTAAAATGCAAATCAAGTTTTAATGAATTTGTAATATCAAAAACAAAATGAGGAGACAAAAATAAATACGAATACATTGATAGCTAATGGAAAAGCTACATCTAGAATGGGGGGAGTGGGGGGTGGGGGGGAAAACAAAGCAATGAAAGGGGTTCAGAGAAGTGTTTCAGGCTGAGAAATAATAGTCTCGCTGGGTATCTGCAAGCGCATGCCTCATTACTTTCCTCCCTTTTTTCACCATGGACAACAAACCTTTCTATTAGTTTCATGGAAACCAAGCATCCAAAGCCAATCAATGCTGTTGGCTCTATGCAAGAAATAATGGATGTGTTGGACCCATTCTTTGTGTAGCTGACTCTATGCCAATTTACTGATACCACAGTTTGCTGGAGTTCAGTTCTGCACCTCTTCCATCATTCTGATCCTCAGTCTGTTTGATTTCTTTCATGTTTTTGTTTGTTTTATTGTATGCACATAATACTGCAATTCAGTAAAAAAAAGATAAGTAACATAATTCTTCTTTCTTATTTTCCTAACATTGCTCACTCTAAGCCCCGCCCACAAATGCGTTCTTTCATAGCAGTCGCTATAAGGTTGATTAAGTTTCACACATAATTACCAAAATTCAATTTATCTTCACATATGACCAACACCCAAGTGGTCTTTGTTTACCTAACTTTAAGTTTCTCATTTCAAATGCTAGGCTGACACCAAGCCAAGGGTAGTGCTGTAGTCTCACAGCAAGAAGGGCCTTGATTGGTTCCCTGGGATTCTTTCTGGGCAGAGTTTGTATGTTCTCTCTGTTTTTGTTTGGGTTTCCTCCAAAAGTCCAGAGACATGCTGTCAGGTGCATTGGAGAAGCTAAACTGCCTGTGTGTCTGCTCTGATGGACTGGCGACCTGTCTAGGGTGCCTTCTGCCCAATGAGCCCAATAAAACTATGCAAATCTACACTCACAAACATTACACCTGAAAAATGTATTTTGTTCTACAATTTCTAATTAGGTGCTATGTGAATATTTTATAACGCTCACCCAACCAGTCACAACCGTCTTTAAATGCTATGCCCTCCATCAAATACTCCAAATACTCCAAAATAACTTCTCACAACAAACCTGCAGTGAGATTGATGCTGGCTGGGGGATGGTGTTGTGTTAATTCAGTCCTGAATCTGAAGAAACTTTGGCTTGAACTGTGTGGTAGACCAAAGCCACAACCTTAATGTCAAAGTCATCACTAGGCAGAACTACACTGGCTGTAAGGTAAACCAAATTTTTATGCGTGCTACTGTATTACTGTATTACTTTGCTACTGTATTACTTTGCTAATTAACCCAGCACAGCAGGTCATAAGCAACACCAGCCTGTTGTTGTTTTCCAAAGAAAAGCATGTATCTATCTACCATTTGAACACAGCAGCTGCTGTTTACTCTGTGTGAGAGTTTCATTATGAATGGGCCAACAGAAATGAAAACTATTGCCTGAAAAATTCTGGTTCCATTGACTTACATTCAAATTAGCATTGCCATTCAGTATCTTCAAAATAACTTTAAAGGACAGAACAAAAACATTCATTACTTTATATGTACCTGATGCATGTGTATTGATTCATTCATTATGGAATGTGTACACTGTGAGTAAATGATGTAAAAATAAATAAATAAATAAATAAATTACACAAAAGTGACATGTTGTGTTTTAGACAGTGGCATTGAACCAGCTGGGTAATCAGCTGAACCGGCACCAGGCCAGTTACCATACCTTTCCTTTATTAGCAGGCTTACTAGCTTAATGAATCATAACTTTGTCTAAAAGGCAGCGAGGCATCCTGTGTATATAAGATTGACCTGACCTTCTCCAGTGTTAGATTTAGCATTAGCCTTAGATATTAACATGAACTGGCCAACATTAATGCTTGGTCAGTTCTCAAACATCTACACCTACACTGACATTTCTAAAGCCAGTTAATTTTTGAATTCAAGTTATTCCTTAAAATTTCCTCTGCAATGCTTCTGGAATTCTCCTTGTGCTAATAAACTTTTGGAATGTTGGTAGCAATGCTACAAACTCTACAAAAAAGCCTGACCTGAAAGTTTGATGGACGTAGCAACAATAAGAGAGGTGGGATTTGCAAATGGCCAGTCATGACTGGAGCATGGATGGGTCATTTCCAATCACTGCTCGAATCCCAAGCAGCCTCCAATTGGCTGTTCTCACGTGAAGCAAATCCTACATGTGGTTCTTTGCATGCTGCTCAGTGCCCAGCTTTTTAATCCCAGCCTCCAACAGCTAAACTCCACTCCAATCGGCCCAATTGATTCTCCCCTCATTAATACCTCGCTCACTTAGTTCTCACAGGAGAGGTTTGTATCTTCACCAGAGTCTCTCTGTAACCCATGGACTTTGGGGAGCGGTGGCCATCACAAATGTGACACGAGTGCACCTTCAGCAAATGTGAGGATGAATTGTTACAGATAAATGCACACCGGTTAGACAAAGACACACGGCCTTTGCATTATCTGAGTCTGATAATATGAGTGACAAAAAGTGCTGAGCTCAGTACTCCACCATCTCCACCATCCTAATCTGTACCCCTCGTTCCTCCCGACTGAATCAAGGGGCTACTTTTTAAAGATAGAGTTATACAGTATAGTGCCTGGTATAATAATGCAGCAGCTGTCTGCAGCTACGGTAATGGCCACCAGGGCAATGCAAAATCCTTAAACCTCACAGACCAGTAACTCTGCTACTACACAGGAAACAATGCAAATGGACTGAGTTATTAATAATAAAGTCAGATTACATGAGGTCACCCTTAAATAATATGCTATGTCAAAGTGATAACAAGGCTGGTCACTTTGCTGAGCTGAGTGGTGTAGGTCTGTGGGTCTCAAACCAGCTTGCTCATTACTCACATATGACAGCGAACTCACATGGAGTGTGCTCAATTATTCTTACAATCACAGTTTCTGGACTAACCTTCACCTACATTAGCACTAATGTAGTAAGACATTTAATAGTGTGCCTGCTCTCATTCAACCCCAACCCTTTCATCTCATAATGTTAAATCAGCAAGCATTTCAAAGCTGCTGTTGTTTTTGGACCTGCTGAGGTGTGGTCCCCTGTGAACACAAGGACCTACATTCATGTAAGGAAGTAGATCCGGTAAAATGGTTTGGCCTGTTTCAGCATCTCTATTTGGGCATACAGATATATAATCTTCATATCAAAAGCAGGTGCTATAATTAAAACAGCATTAGAAAATATCTTGGACCAATGTGTGTTATTTAAACCTCAGACTATGGTCATGGGTCACACTGTAGTGGGTAGTACTTTCACCTCACAGCAAATAGGGCCTGAGTTCAATTCCCAGTCTGTGGTTATGTCTGTGTAGAGTTTGAATGTTGTGAATGAATGCTCTGGGTGCTCCGGTCACCCCATACGTTCCAAAGAGATGCAGCTTCTAAACTGCCCCTAGGTGGGAATGTGAATATCTATGCCTCTCCAACGGACTGGTGACCTGTCCAGGTTGTTTTGCTGGCTTCTACCATATGGGTACCCATCCAGGCCCGTGACCAAAAATGCCACATCACCGGGAGCAAAAATGCTATAGGAATTCTTAAGAACCCCAAAATCTAATTACAGGATCTGCAGGTGGCTCTTTCCACAAAAATGTCAAAGTGCATGACTATACCATAAGAAGTGTAAGCCTGTAGAGTCTTTAAGATAACCAACCGCATCCATTTAGTTGGGTGTGCCTAAATTTTTGACTTTTTGTGAATGAATGCTCTGGGTGCTCCGGTCACCTCATACGTTCCAAAGAGATGCAGCTTCTAAACTGCCCCTAGGTGGGAATGTGTATATCTATGCCTCTCCAACGGACTGGTGACCTGTCCAGGTTGTTTCCTGGCTTCTGCCCTATGGGTACCCATCACCGCCCATGACCAAAAATGCCACATCACCTGGAGAAAAAATGCTATAGGAATTCTTTAAGAACCCCAAAATCTGCAGGATCTGCAGGTAGCTCTTTTCACAATTAATGTCAAAGTGCATAAGAAGTGTCAGCCTGTAGAGTCTTTAAGATAACCAACCACATGCATTTAGTTGGGTGTGCCTAAATTTTTGACTGGTATGTCACAATAACAGTGACTGGATTAGCATTAGCTCCATTTGATCCAGTATATAGGTAAAATAGTATAGACTCCCCCTGTCAGTCCAAAGACACTTTTGATCAAATTGAAGCTGAGTATTTGTGCTAAATACAACCAGTGTATTATAACAGCTGCTTTACGCTGACACCCTGAGTTACTATTAGGAAATTACGCGAGTGATTAATACTGGATCCACTGATAGCTTTCTAAATGTTAAGGGTCTACAATATTGTCCTTTTAGTTAACCTTTAACAAGTGCCAATAAGAGAAATGAGTACTCACGTGTAGACAGCAGAGAGCGGTCGTTTGGAGCCGGCTTTAGGCCTATACGGTTTAGGCTCTCCCGCCATGTTTATATCTGCAGAAAGAGAGAAGAAAGATCATTCCAACACATTCCCACACACCTGCACTCTTCATATCACACTCATATGCACTCCACAGTCAAGCAGCCTTTCCAGCCCTTCACAGCGGAGCTGTCCTAATACAGCCCAGCTCATAACACTGGCTTCTGAATGAACACAACCATTAATTGCCAGTCCTTGAGCTATTTGTGGTTTTCCAAATGTTGTTATGGCTCATGGAGATGACAACAGGAGTCCTTTCATCCCCAGGGTAAAACATGAGCTTTGTGTAATGTATTAGCCATTGTGTGAGAACCAAACTGAGCATTTCTCTCTCTTTTTCAGGGGCATTCTTTCCCTCTTATGCAAAACGTACAATTACTCGAACTCACATTAGCAACAACAGAATGTATTCACAACAATTAGTAATGTTGTCTACGTAATATAACCTGCTGGGCACGTAAGGCTCTCTACTTCTCTCTACTACACTGTTCGGTTTAAAACCGAGGAAAACCTGTGTGTACAGAGTTGAATGCCAAGGTCACCCTTTGTCATAATTTCTCAGCTGTTGCCTGCTTTGTTCCATTAAACCTAGAAACATTTCAAAGCTTTTCCCCTCTTTGCTTAATAAATCCATTACCTATCGAAAGAGATAGATGCTGTAATTGAATTCCTGAAAGCATAGATGGCTCATGAGAAATAGACAGAAAGCCCTTGTGCTGAAAGCTAAAGTACAACCTCATCTATGTGTGGGCTCTGACCTTCAGAGTCAAACAGGCATTCATGATTTTGTGCTAGTTTGTGGGCTGCAAAAAAAAAAAAATCCCTGGACTTTTGGAGGTACAGTAAATAGGGCTCTAAAGCATTTTCTGTTGACCGTTAGCAGACTTATTAATATCTTTGATTGGTCAGTTTAAAAGAGAAAACAGGACACTCATGGACACTGCCATTCTGAGCCACTTCATGACAGTCTGGCACAATGCCATTGCAGTGTCGTGCCACACCGACGTGGTGTTAAGGGCAGTCGTCGTAACAGTCTTTGTGCCGTGTAGCCATCTGTCAATGGTGCTGACACTAACAGGATTACTCATAGAGGACTTTACCGCTTGCTGAATGTCCAGGTACAGCGATAGGGCCCATCCTGGCTTAGGCCAGGTGAGCGGCTGATACTTGGGACATTCGCATGTCTCACTATATCAAACCTACCCACCAAGTTTCATTCTCGTCAGCTGATTCCTTCTGGGTGCAGCTATTCGTACAATTTGACGATGCTCATATAATGACTGCGGCTTTAATAACGCAACACATTATACAAACATGCACACAAGTTTGGATTGCATCCGTTCAGTTATAGGAGTCAAGCCTTAAACAGTATGCAAATAAGGACCAGGAACATTATTCCAGTGCTGTGAGAGGAACTGTTGTGAGATTTTCTATCCTACAATCATCCAGTCTTGTGAAATTGGATAATCCCTTAAGCTATTTATATGTTCCACCGCATGAGTCTTACATTTCACAAATCTGGGATAGGAAATGATAGAAAAGCAAATAAACATAAATGCAAAGGCATAATTTCAATTAGAATACCACAGCAGATGTGACCCAATGTGACTGCACCGCAGAAATGGATATTTTGGAAAGTGAAATCTAGTCAATGCAAAGTACTAGCAAAGAATAAGCAAAGGAGAAAAGGAGACAGCTTTAAGCAAATGCTCTTTAGTGTACACGGCATCAAGGTAGAAACCTGCTGCTCAGTGCTGGCTGACATGGCCGGGAAGCAGGCAGGTCACTTCTAACCATGGTAGATAACAGACTACTCTATCTAAACCACAGCCCAGCCTGAAACATCAAAAATAGCACTGCTGCTTTGCTAAGTCCACATCAGCTTATAAAGAAAGGACTGTTTCAAGCTCCAGATGTGGCGGCTTTGCATGGCCATGTCTCCTGCTTGTCCATGGTCAGTTGGAGTGTGCTACACTACACAGTATGTTTCATTACTTGAGAAAATTTATTTTGTTTCATAGAAACTGGGAAAACCTCAGAGATCACCCTTTCATAAAGTATTCCATTTCCAGTTTAAATGACCTTTAAGTAAGCTTCTCATGACAAACAAGTCCTCAGTAACTAAACAGAATTCCTACTGTTAGTATTTACTGTGTCCACTCTTTATCCTGTATACGAGCTTCCATTCCTATACAAGACTTGCTTTCAGTTTTTCAGGGAATCCTGACTGCACTGCAGAAATGGATATTTCAGAAAGTGAAATCTAGTCAGTGCAATGTGTTGTGACACCTTGGCAAAGAATAAGAAGCAGGAAACAGAGCTTTAAGCCAATGGTCTTCACTGAACCAAGGGAGAAACCCCGCTGCCCAGTGCTGGCTGACAAGGCTCAGAGTCAGGCTGCTCACTTTCAACCATACCCCCCACGTTTATGATGATATATCTTCAAATTTAAGCTAATTTTATGAACATGTAACATATTTCCAGAGGTTTTTGACACAAGCCAAATTGTCTCACTATACTAGCAGATAATTGAACTTATTTTAAGATATTTGCTTCAAATATTCCAAATTATCTGCTAATACAGTAAACAGCTGGGCTTACAAAAATCACGTCTATGTCTAGAAATAAGTACAATAATCTTAAAATGACATATTAACTAGATATTACATCATTTTTTTTGCCAAGATTTGTGCACTCATAGTACGCCTGAAGGAGCTGAAGCAAAGTGGAGCTTCATTTTCTCCTCTCAGTTAAAGATCACTGGAATCATTGGACTGCTTATCGAACAAAAGGGTTGTCTCAGGATTTTGAGCAGTACTGTACTCAGCAAATTAAATTTCAATAGATAAAGTAGCCTAGAAACAGCCTGAATAAGTTAACATACCTTTACAACCACGTCCAACCCAAGTATTATACACTGAGGCTAGACGTGAGATGAGTACACCTGTGAGATGAGTACACTTGTGAGATGTGAGATGTGTACACTTGTAAGATGTGAGATGAGTCTAAACTCCTTTCTTTTGGCAGTGTTGGTTGACATGGCACACATTTGTTCTCGTTGGGGCTTTGATTTTGACTGAACACATGGCGCTTCTTCATAGAGCTCCTTAAACACCATAATCCTGTTAGGCTGATCTTTTCAGTAAAGATTAGAACTGCACCGTTTTCCATCCAGAATCAAACCATCCTGAGCTAATGTGGGAGTGCCTGCCCCGCATAATGCAATCTGCTGTAAACAACGTCACACACACTTACAGTGCAGCTGTCTAAAGAAACTTTCCCCTGCCTTCCAGCTAAAGTTTTATGGTGAAGTAATCAGTGTTTGGTGAAGCAGGGCTTCACACACGGCTACCCAGTGCTGCAGGCCCCTGAGTGCTTGTCCACTGGACCCGCTGGGTAAGCTGCTGGCTGCAGGGCCAGATTTAACACAGTTTGACTGTGCTGTCAGCAGCAGCTTGCATCAGGTGGTGTACTCAGCAGAGCAGAGGTATCCATCAAGGCAGAGAGCCGAGAAAGAGAAAAGTGTAGGGAAAGACAGGAGTCCAGAAAGAGATGGAGAGAGAAAGGGGGAGGAAGAGAGAAATTGAAATGAAGGAGAACCAAGAGACAGACAAAGAGAAGAGACAAAAGTCGAGAGAAAGAGAGAGAGAGAGAGATGGAAAAGAAAGAGAGGGAGGTACAAAGACAGAAGTCAAGAGAGAAAGAGAGAGAGAGACAGAGAGAGACAGAGAGGAAAGAGAAAGAAAGGGAAGTAGAAAGACAAAAGTCGAGAGAGATAGAAAAAGGAAAAGAAAGAGTGACAGAGAGAAGAGAAAAAAAGGAGGTAGAAAGACAAAAGATTGAGAGAGGAAGACAGAGAGACAGAGAGAAAGAGAGAGAGAGAGAGAGAGAGAGAGTGTAAGAGAGACAGAAGTAGAGACAGAGAGAACGAGTGAGTGAGTGAATGTGAGGGCGGGTAATGAGACGTTGCCTTACTTAAACTCCAGCCGTATCATTCCTGCGCTGGATGGTGAAAAGTTGTAGTTACCATGAGGAATATTTATTCATCTTGCTTGTCTCGGCTCTGGCTGTTGCCTGGAGACCCGGCAGAGCTGAGTGAGTGGAGCTCTCCGTGGTGCTGAAAGCCGAGCGGCCTGGAGAGCGCGAGCAGCTTTTTGGGCTGCAGGGGAAATGAAAGCTCTCCATTCACATGAGCTCCAGCGCTGAGCCACCCACAGCATCCAAAACAAGCAGCACTGAGACAGAGTCTCAATGGATATATTGAACAGGCTCACTTTCCAGTGAAGACCCGAGTTCACCACAGAGCAGGGGAAATGGAAAGCAGGGCGTGTGATACAACTGAATTAATTACTGTCAGCCTTCCATAATTATACAGCTAAATACCGGATGTCCTCAATCTATTTATTTATTCATCACACAATTTATCTATCTATCTATCTATCTATCTATCTATCTCTCACCATCTATCTGTTGATCTCACATCTATTTATTCATCACACCATTTATCTGTCTGTCTGTCTATCCATCCATCCATCCATCCATCCATCCATCCATTGACAGACAAACATGGATATGTGACCTTTAAAACTCCCAGCCTAAGCGTTATTTATGTTTAAGGAACACAGGCTGTTCTCCACCTTACATATAACTCTCGCTAGCTTCTTCATCTGTAGAGCTACAAGTCTTTTGCTCAGGGAGAAACAGAAAACCTCAGACGCCAAATCATCTCTCAATATCAAAAATCTCAATGACTTTCTGTCTCTAAGCAATAGTATTGCCCTATTTGCATAAAGACCCATCTTGCCTATATATGTCATGCCAGCATCAAAGAGACATAGTTCTGAGATCTTATTCAATTCGCTGGTCGATACATATAAGAAAACAATCTGGCAATAATTATTTAAAATAAAGCATAAAATATAGTAAAAGTAATAACTTTTTATACTTTTTATTCTATGACATCCAGTGTGGGCAGCAAAGTAAGAATTTCATTGTACAGGGAAACTAGTTTCCTTACTGTGCATATGACAATAAAGCTTTGAATCTTGAATCTTGAATCTTGAGATCAGACAGCTCTTTCTCAGACTTCCTCTCTCTCAATAAGCAACCAGAGTCTAAGACTCTGAGACTGTTCTTACAACACTAGCTTATACAGTAATGCTGTCACAGAACTCTTCAAAGTCCTGATAAGCACTAATACATTTTAATTTCTGTGTGAATCGTGAACAGTGGTGTACCTACTGGCAGTGTAAGCAGGCATATCTACAGAGGGGAGTGCTGACTATATGTGCCTCAACAGATGTCTTTATAGGAACCCATTTATATCTCTTCCCCCACTCTTAGGGAGAGTTACTAGGACTGGAACAATAGAGTGCATTGAATTGACTGACTCTCAGTGTATTGTACAGAATTGGACTGGATGGCTCTCAGGGTAGAGTATTTTGCTATGTATGTTTCACATACAAGGAACTTGCCTTAGTGAATGCCAACATGTAATATGCAACATACTTAACAAACTAGGCACAAACTGCAGACAAATACTTCACTAAGAAACAACTGAAATAAAAATACAATAAATAGAAAACAGAATGATAAAAAGCCACACAGGCAGGTTCACTGCGTCCACTGTAGTTAATAAGCTCTATGGCTTATTATCGAGGAAGAAACTGTTGGCAAGTCGGATTTTGCAAGATTTGATGAACCTGAAGCTTCTACCAGAGGGAAGTGTCTGAAGGAGGTGATGTCCAGGATGAAGGGGGTCAGCTGTAATTTGGGAGCTTGCTTATTACTGTGCTGTTGGTAGACTACATTTGACGATCCTCTCGGCCGTTCTGAGACACTTGACTGGACTTTACCCTGTTCCTTTGAGGTGAAGAAACCACCTTCAGGTGTCTCATGAAGAACATTCCCTGCTATATTCCTCCTCCAGGTCAGGTTGTGGATATATTGTGTGCCTAAAAACTTCAGTGACTCCACAGTGGAAACTACGAAACCATTGATGCGGAGGGGAAGGTCTACCACTATCTCTACAGGCTTTTTTCAAGTTTAGGTGGTTGCTGCTGCACCAAGAGACCAGCTGCTCAACTTCCTTTTATATGCACTCTCTACACCTTTGGCTACAAGGCCCACCACAGTGGGGTCATCTGCATACTTGAGGATCTTCACAGCCCATCCATTAGAAACACAGTCACTGGTAGTGTTAGAGTATGATGGTTTAAGTTGATGGTATAATTTTAACACTTTTTGTCATATAACCTGGTAAAAATATCAGGAGGTATGAAGGGATAAAAAAAAAAAACAACTAGATACCGTTCAAGTCTAGTGGTCTAGAGGTCCGACATGACTTTCCCTGCTGTCTCTTGCTTGTCAGGTAATCCATGATTCACGAACAGTGGGGATCCAGCACAGAGAGCTGGGAGAGTTTGACTCTGGAGCTCTGCTGGAGCTCTGGCACTAAGCACTGAGCTGTAAGTCCACAAACAGAACTCTAGCAAAGGTTCTAGGACTGTTACTTTAGATGTTGTAGTGAGATTATCTCAGTGCAGGACCTAGCTGACTGTATCATCAACCTGTTAGCATTGTATGTGATCTGCAGAGGATCTAGCAGAGAGTTTGCCTCAGGTCAGCTGAGATTTTACAAGACCCACATGACCACAGAGGTCAAGAATACTGACATGTAGTTATGTAGTCCAGTAACATTAGTTTTTTCAAGGACTGGAATGGTGGTAGACGTTCTGAAGCATCCGGAAAGACAGCAGAGTTTCACTGATGTCTTAAAGATGTTAGTGCTAGTTGGTGCTTTAGGGTGGATGGAGAGATTAAGCCTTGCCCTGGAGCTTTTCTCATGTTGTGTCTGCTAAAGTGTTTGTGTGCGTTCTGCTCATCTGCTCACTGAGGTTGAGATGAGTGAATGGGTGAAGGTAAGACCGGAAACACCTTCAGGGGGCAGGAAACTGGGAGAGAAAGGCTGAGCATGGGCTTCTGCACTTTCAAATCTGCAACAGAAGTCCTTCAGGTCATTGCTGAGCTGGTGGTTGGTCAAGAGAAAGGGGGTTCTGCTTATATTTGGAGGCCATTCCAAGCTTTCAGCTTTTTCTATTTTTTCTTTACCTTACCTCTTCATAGAGAATTCCCCCCGCCACCTCTTGAAAGTTTGTTGACAGCCGATGTGAATAACTAGTCAAGATTCTGCAGGCCTTTTCTAATACTGTATAATGCAAATCGATTGCAAAATGCCTCCGTATAAACACAATGTGATATTTTGTCCATTGCATGCAGCCCTACAACATATTCTCTCCCCATCCCTCCCTGCTGCTGCTACTGCTACACGACTGCCTCTATGCAGCCATCTGGCTCCAGGCTCCCTCCCCGGAGGAGAGCTGTCAGTCCAGGCCTACAGAATCACTACAGGGCCAAAAGAGTCCAGAAAGAGAACAGAACTGTCACATCATTATAGAAGTCAGGCATTGCAAGGACGGTGGTGGAAAGCAAAGGATACTGAGTCTAGTTTCATTTCGTTAGGATATAGAAATACTGCATAAACCCACAACAAAGCAAAGCGGTAATCTTATGACAATACCATGCATATGATATGTTAAAAAATAGGCATGTTATAAAACACATCCAGTACTAAAACCTGATTGGCTGAGGCTCTTCCATTAATAGTCAGTGTAAGGATTTACTAAAGGGTCAGTTTAAAGCAGCAACATATGTTATATGTATGTCACTTGAATGTCTTATGAGTTTCAAAGGTCCCTGTTTTTGGTAGATCTGCCTTAAGTAGGTGAAAATAAATGTGTGTCACTGTTAGCTTAATGCTAACATAGCACGCAAAGTCATATACAGGATATTAACAATATTAATGCAGTAGTCATTTGATCAGAAAGTAGATCTGCAATTAATACCTGGTGCTTCTACCTGTTATTATGAAACCACATGCTTCTGTTTATGTAGCTCAATGCTGGTAAGCCATGAGTAGCAGCATTCGATAGCAGTAGCAAAGCATTTCAGGGCAAGATCATTTGCCTGCACACCATGCAAAACACAGCACTCTACAGTTAGACACCTTAAAGATGTTAGTGCTAGTTGGTGCTTTAGGGTGGATGGAGAGATTAAGCCTTGCCCTGGAGCTTTTCTCATGTTGTGTCTGCTAAAGTGTTTGTGTGCGTTCTGCTCATCTGCTCACTGAGGTTAAGATGAGTGAACGGGTTAAGGTAAGGCAGGAAATACCTTCAGGGGGCAGGAAACTGGGAGAGAAAGGCTGAGCATGGGCTTCTGCACTTTCAAATCTGCAACAGAAGTCCTTCAGGTCATTGCTGAGCTGGTGGTTGGTCAAGAGAAAGGGAGTTCTGCTTATATTTGGAGGCCATTCCAAGTTTTCAGCTTTTTCTATTTTTTCTTTACCTTACCTCTTCATAGAGAATTCAGTAGTCATTTGATCAGAAAGCAGAACTGCAATGAATACCTGGTGCTTCTACCTGTTATTATGAAACCACATGCTTCTGTTTATGTAGCTAAATGCTGGTAAGCCATGAGTAGCAGCATTCGATAGCAGTAGCAACGCATTTCAGGGCAAGATCATTTGCCTGCACACCATGCAAAACAGAGCACCCTACAGTTAGCCATTTTCACATCAGTCAAACTGTCCTTTTCTGTGAAAGCCACAATGGTATGTCGGTGGCAGTCAGAGGTTGAGCTGTCAAGACTCCGCTCCCAACTGTCTGTATCATAACAGCTCTAATTTCAAGAGATAATGATGGTTTTAATCAGCCTAAACAGTTAAAATGCTTATCCTGTTGCTCTGGATAGCTAATTTGCCTGCTCTCCAGTGCCTTTATTTCTGAGGGTAAACCGCAGTGAGCAAGCCATAGCAAGCCAAATAAGTATTAGAGCATCAGAGCATCCCTGTGTTGCTCTGATGCTGAGCACATTTGTACCGGTTACAATCATATACTGTTATTAATGTCATGTTCATTTAGTGCATATACTGCGGATATGCATATCTGGTGAAACCTATTGTAGCTTTGAACTTATTTGTATCATTGGGATTCTGTAGTGTCACCGTAAAATGTATGAACCAAGAAACATTCTGACTGCTTGTAAATGACTGGCCCAGATATACAGTACTGCACAGAAATCAGCACCATTCATTTTTTAATTAAGAGTCAAAAAGGCCATTAAGTACACGCTATGCATGTATTTTTGAAGATATTTCTGAGGAGACTAAACACAAAAGAGTCTACTTGCAAAATGCTGGTGATGATCAAAGGGAAATGATTAAAAGCTGATTTAAAAAATGTATTTAAATGCTTTAGTTTAATTGGATTCCTTTGTCAAGCCATCAAGGCAAAAAAGGACAAGCTGGTGTTTTTAAATTGCATTTGAATGAAATTTCATGGCACGGGCATTGGTTGATTCGTTAGGATTGGGCTTTGGCTGCATTAACTCGGAGTGTGTAATGGCTGGAATCACTTGGATTGAGAACTGGATGCATTAATTCAGAGTGCAGATTGGTTAGGATCGCTCGGAGCAGGCACAGGTTGGATTCATTTAGAATGGGCATTGGTTGCATTATCTCAGAGTGTGTATTGGTTGGAACCACTCGGAGCAGGCACAGATTGATTTAATTTAAACTGGGCATTAGTTGGAATCATTTGGTAGAGACAATTGTTGCATTAATTCGGAGTGAAGATTGGGAGGAATTATTTACAATGAGCACTGGTTGCATACATTTAGAAAGAACGTACAATGCAAAGAGGCACATTTGTGTATGTCTTAAATGGATAGAGTTGAATTTAAGGTTGGCATTGGTTGCAAACAGAGTGTGCAGTAGTTGGATTCAGTCAGAGTTGGCACTGCTCAGATTGAGTCAGAGCAGTCATTAGTTGGATTTATTGAGATGGAGTATTGGTTGGATTTATTCAGAACAGGTATTGGTAGGCTTTATTCAGAGCCAGTATTACTTGGATTTATTCAGAGCGAGTATTGGTTGGAATAAGTCAGAGCAGTCATTGGCTGGATGCATTTAAAGCAGACACTGGATTAATTTATTCAGACGGTTCATTGGTTGGATTAATTCAGAGCGAGTATTGGTTGGATTTATTCAGAGTGAGTATTGGTTGGATTAATTCAGAGTGAGTATTGGTTGGATTAATTCAGAGTGAGTATTGGTTGGATTAATTCAGAGTGAGTATTGGTTGGAATAAGTCAGAGCTGTCATTGGCTGAATGCATTTAAAGCAGACACTGGATGAATTTATTCAGACGGTTCATTGGTTGGATTTATTCAGAGCGAGTATTGGTTGAATTTATTCAGAGCTAGTATTGGTTGGATTTATTCAGAGTGAGTATTGGCTGGATTTATTCAGAGCGAGTATTATTTGGACTTATTCAGAGCGAGTATTGGTTGGATTTATTCAGAGTGAGTATTGGCTAGATTTATTCAGAGTGAGTATTGGCTGGATTTATTCACAGCGAGTATTGGCTGGATTTATTCACAGCGAGTATTGGTTGGATTTATTCAGAGTGAGTATTGGTTGGATTTATTCAGAGTGAGTACTGGCTGGATTTATTCAGAGTGAGTATTGGCTGGATTTATTCAGAGTGAGTATTGGTTGGATTAATTCACAGCGAGTATTGGTTGGATTTATTCAGAGTGAGTATTGGTTGGATTTATTCAGAGTGAGTATTGGCTGGATTTATTCAGAGTGAGTATTGGCTGGATTTATTTAGAGAAGGTATTGGTTGGATTAATTCAGAGTGAGTATTGGTTGGATTAATTCAGAGCGAGTATTGGTTGGATTAATTCAGAGCGGTCATTGGCTGAATGCATTTAAAGCAGACACTGGATGAATTTATTCAGACGGTTCATTGGTTGGATTTATTCAGAGTGAGTATTGGTTGGATTTATTCAGAGTGAGTATTGGTTGGATTTATTCAGAGTGAGTATTGGTTGGATTTATTCAGAGTGAGTATTGGTTGGATTTATTCAGAGTGAGTATTGGTTGGATTTATTCAGAGCGAGTATTGTTTGGATTTATTCAGAGTGAGTATTGGTTGGATTTATTCAGAGTGAGTATTGTTTGGATTTATTCAGAGTGAGTATTGTTTGGATTTATTCAGAGCGAGTATTGGTTGGATTTATTCAGAGCGAGTATTGTTTGGATTTATTCAGAGTGAGTATTGGTTGGATTTATTCAGAGCGAGTATTGTTTGGATTTATTCAGAGTGAGTATTGGTTGGATTTATTCAGAGTGAGTATTGGTTAGATTCATTCTGAGCATTCAGTGGTTGGACGCATTTAAAGCAGACACTGCATGAATTTATTCAGAGTGATCATCGGGTGGATTTATTGACAGCTGACACAGAGTGGATTTATCGAGAGCTGACACTGGGTGGATTAATTCAAAGAGGACATTGGTTGGATTTATTCAGAGCTGCATGCAAAAAAAAAAACCTACAGAACCATCTGTAACCATCTTTGTACATGAAGGAGTAGGTATTTTAACATAATCTGTTACTCCATTTATAATTTCTAGTAATTTGTACTGGAATGAGACATGAATTTTTGGTTTTTGCTTTATTCTGTTCTCACTTTTATTTGGACTCTTGATTTGGGTTCCGCCCCCTCTCTAGTCATGGTCTTGGATTTGTCATGAAATAATATCATAGTACAAGTAACAGAACTAAGTAATAAAACCCTTCGGGACCCCTAGTGAATCCCAGTCCTAGTTAAAATAGAGATGAAGGTTAATAGCAAGCAAGTGAACCAATTAAAAGACGCCAGTAAGGAAGGGCCATTCCCAAGTGTGCAGAAGTTGCATAGATAAGTCCTTGAGAAAACTCTGGCCTTTTATGAGTTCTCCAAAAGCACACTTGCTTGGAGGTATTTCATGACAAGACTAAGAAAGTCACAAAGGAATGCTCTTTTGACTGTGCTTAACCGAACCCATACAGCCTTATAGAGGTTGCCTTTACAGGCTCATTGTGCATTACAGTCACATCATCTCTCAGCCAGTCGTCGCAGACATGCCGCCTGAGTTATCCTGGAATGCCATTTTAGCGCTCCACGACATCCCTCGCAACAAAGCAGATGAGCCGAGATTCAGTCAGCTTTTTCAAACGGCTCTGCGCATCTTCAGCGA